>VRMD01001342.1:0-17437 GCA_009872375.1 Sminthurides bifidus
AGTACGAAGATTGAAAGACGTGAACCAAAGACCCAAACACCCAGACCCAGAGACGAGGATGATAATCTCAGGCCTCAGGTGGGGAGAGGGGCACAGGTGCTAGGTAAGATAATGCTGACCGATACCTTTTCCGGTTATTGTACCCCGATATAAAGAATGGGCCTATTAAAATTTAACTTAATTGTCGAAATCTATGAAGGCTCTTTTAATTGAACAAGGAAGTTTCTAGCTCTTTCTCCAAGAAAAAAATACCTTTGGCAGCAGAAGTATCTACCACATACTCAAGTCCCGTTACCGGGACAAGGTGACAATTCGTCATTATAGATGACCATAGCTTCATCACCATGAAATCTTAGCCGGGCCTGGGACACCGGTCTGGAAATCAGTACCTGAACTTCTAATCATACGATGGCCAGGCTCATACACTAATAGGCATAGATTCTAAAGACCAGGATGCCATTGCTTCTTTACTCCACGGATAACATATGGAGTAAATGAGCCTTGGTCGCCTTGATGTATCCATGATGATGATGAACCTCTAAACAGCAAATTGTAACGCGATACCATGTAATGAATTGCTACTTAAGTGTACACTAATGTGCTTTGCAAAGCAGCCGCTTCCGTTGAGCTCCTTGTTGTGCAATCAATCCGTAAAGTTAAATGTTGTCACGGTCAGTGATGTAATACGGCCGAAGCCGCAAGAGAGCTGTAAATCTCCAAGTTCATTCTTCATGTGAGGCGAGGATAATTTTCAGCCCTTGTTTCAGCAAGCCGGTTTACTAAATCCGTGATCTCGAGGGAAATAATTATAATGAAACAGCTTATAAAGCAGAGATTTCACAAGATGCATGAGATGCTTTTACACTTACCAGGGAAAACAAAGGCAGCCGTCAATCCGCCGTGGCAAACACAATGCCGGTCAAACCCACTCGTTCACACACTATAATTCGCATGAACCAAATCGAAAATGTAACGGAGACGGGTCAGTCAGCTCACCACCGCATCCTTCCTAAAATTTTTCCTATATTTTAACTTGTTAACCCGCCGCCTGTCTTTAGCAAAGCGTGAAAGCTGCACCAGCTCCACTATTTACGACCATGTACAGTATGACCCAAGATACGGAAGACCTACTGTAGGACAACAGTTGTTCAGAAGCCGAAATTAAAAGAGGAAACAAGCATAATTCTGCAGGCTAACGTTCCATGGCACACCTGGTACCGGCCACAGGAAAGCAATGCTTGCAGTGATACAAACAGATGACCACGTGTACGTAATTGACATTGTTGATCAAGTCTTGTTTACATCTCAGCAGTTGTTATGGCATTGGGGTAGTTTTCCCACTTGAAAATCACTGTGTTTACAGGATACCATTGCATTTGTGCTGGATCTGTTTGGCAACCTGGCCGAGGCACAATAATTCAAAAGGAAATATGACGACATAGATGTGTCACTCCAAAGTAACTTTTCAAGTGCCAGCCAAGCATATCTGCAATCTTGAGTGCAAATCTGCATCTCAGATTCTCAACATTTCCCAGAGCGGATCGTACACCTGTGATATTCTGCAGGTAGGCAGGGGAAGGCGTAAATTGCATGACAAACAATGCGGAGTCGGCGACAAAGGAAATATGTCAGGACGAGCTCAGGCTCCACTTATCGCCGAAGATGTGTCAAGGCTATAAAAGTGGTGGATTATGACTATTAATCTGAAATTTTCATCTCATCGCGTAACCGGCCCACTTTTTCCGTCTTGTTGCCGCCGCCACTGTTATATAAACTCAGGTGTTTTGGAGTATGTCGTAGAATGCAATAATTTAATAAACTCATTCGCACATATTCTCTAAGCCTTGTTACAGACAAAATGTCACACATTGCGAATACCCTAACTTACCGCCGTTCCAAGTGCAGATTTTCACGGCCGTTTACTCAGCGGTTAGCACATCTTGAGGCTGGGAAATTAAACTTAACTGGCTATGCAATCTAAGCCAAGATACTGTCCGGACTGATGAGACAGGTAATGAATTGAAATTCACCTGTAATCTGTGTTCCTGACAGAACACTTCTTCTATTCTCTGTGTCAAAGGCATTGCATGGCGTGCGTACCTGTGGATTAGATGTAAGCCCGTCCACTTCTTTGGTGTCTGTGCCTATGTCAAAGGGACTGGTGACAGACAGACTGAGAGAAAATCAGCTACTACTTTACTTTGGACCCAAACCGACAAATGAGAATCTCAGATGGAAAAACCCTTCCCTGGATTTTTTGCCCTAGTAAAACAAAATGAATCGCACAACGTCCCTGGTTTAAAAGACGTGCAATTTACCACATAATGGCTAACCTGTGAAAACTCGAGCAAAACTCTTAAAGGAGTTGTCATCCGCGTGCTTTTAGCACACAGAAACGTGAGATGACTCCGAGCCCGTAAATCGTCCCCGTTTTTACCAGCTTTTAATTACCTTCATTAACTTCCAGATTTTAAATGGCTCCGGCATAACTTCGTCCCGTTACAGCTTAATTTTGACCGGTGCACCATCCCAAATGCGTTTTGTCTCAAACGTTAATTTCAAGTCTGCAAATTAACCACGACGTCATGACAGTCAAGGCGCATTCCTACCCAGTGCATGAAACCAAGTAGATCACATCACCACTTTCGGGAAACGGTAAGTGGTTCAGGTGGCATGCAACTTGGAATGAGTTGTTGGCCATTTCCGCGAAATCTTTTAGCGTGGTCGGCTTTCAGGCTTGCCGCTTCCCTGGCATCTCCTCCTGTCCGATTTGCATTAGCAGGTGAGCCGAAATTCATTCCCTGAGATACCGAGAGCAGTGGTGCAATGAAATGAAATGATTCCTTGATTTTACGGCAAAGCTGCTTGAGACGAAGGCCCTGACGTAGAGCCTTTAGTTGCCTTGTAATCTTACAGGTTTGAGGTTCTGAGCCCTACGAGGCAGGCCTGGGCCTACGTGTAGTGCATGTGAATGTGAAGATTCATCGTTGCGAAGAAGGGTTCCGTTTAAGCTCTCCATGCATAGCATTAAATGGCGAAACTCGCCTGGTACTTCAACTGGTGTCAGAGTCACTATGCTTTTTGCACACTTTCGCGGACTGCTCCAAGCCTTCAAGCTCGAAATGCACTGCTGTTGATGCCGGGCCGCTAAAATGCTACGCTTTGCAGAATCAACAAGTTCATTTCCGTGTCTTCTCTTTGCCGTCATGTTCGAAAAACAAAGCAGTCATCCATCACGTTACGTTTTAGAGCTTCATGACGCTGGGCACACATAAATACGTAATCCGTGTACACCGAGCGTGTAATTCAGTTATCTCTGTTATGCAGCTTGTCTTCTAACGGTTGCACGCCTGGTAGCAAGGAAATTGATCATGTGCAAATGCTTTCCGAAATCTCACAAGGTTCAACCATTAAAAGCAAAGCTGTCTCACTTTGCTCCAAGTTCAGTATGTTGATCGAAGGATATTGCAAATGCTCAAATGAGTCTTAATTCCCTTTATTTCAAGCTCGGATGTCAAGCCAATTTGCTCAAGCGGTAAGGTAAGTCACACAGTCAGTTGGGTACAGTTTGGTGACAATACCATTGGTTCTATACCGTCTCGAGGGTTGACTTGACTGATTTCAAGTGAAATGCAATGCTTCAAAAACCAGCCAGTACCAGCACCACATTGAACTCCTTCAATGAGTTAGCAAATGCTGAGCTGAATGAAGGAATCGATCTGACTTGCAAAAGGAATGTTTGAAGCATTGTCGCTCCTTTTCAAAGAATCATTGTTTACGTGCGAATTCCAGTGTTCGGAAATAACAAAATTACTTCACTTGCAAGGAATGCCGCGAATGTTTCGTCATAAAGGCTGATTACGCAATTTATTGTTTGCAAAATTGCAAATGACCGATTCGCAACCATCTGTTGGCAAAAATTGTGCGTTTCGGCGTCTAACGGGAAGTGCGGGTGTTGTAGCTGACGCCGGATGTTTGCACCTGGGAAGATTCATCAGGAGAAAATGGACGGATCTTGGAAAAATGTAAACAAAGCCCTGTGACTCACGTCCGTCAACGTCAGCACCTAAGATTCCTGGTCCTAGTCGTAAGACTGAAGTTAAAGACAAGAGGAAGTTTTACCTAAAAATAGAATTTTCAAGCCGCTGATTCAGCATTCAGCCTCCTTTGGCCATGAATCAAGTTGATTTCAATAGCTATGATTGGTGCGTTTATTGATTTCATGGCTATGGGTTTCAAAGAAACGTGATTTTACCAGTACAAAGTTCACAAAGGATGTAAGTCGTGCCGCGGGATTTGTTCACTGCCAGTGTTCATTGTCTAGGCTGTACTTGAACTTGAACAGACTGTAGCTTGTTGAGAGACGTGCCGTGTGAATTCCCGGCCTAGATGGTTCATTTAGTGGTCATTTATCCGCAAAACAGTTGCTTTGTTTCTCCCAGGACTGAAATTAGGTTAGCCGGGTGGCTTCCAAATCCGCACAAACAGTTTCACAATGAGTTATGGCATCCGAGAATCCAGCTGGCTTAGTTCGAAAGTCTCGGCATTCTCATCCTTATTCTCTGCTGTATTCACTGAGTCGAAAAGGCCGGCGACAAAGTAACAACGTTTACAGCATCTTGTACAGCGTTAACAGCTTACAAAATCATGCGGTCATTCATTGAAAATGGTGTGGGAAGCTATAATGCAGGAGCTAAAATAAAACACGGTCCTTTATTATTTCACGGGGATGAGTTGAGCTGCGTGGCGTTGCGGTCTCATGTACCGTGTGGCATTTTTGTGGTGCTGGCATCTCAACTGATGAATCTGTGCCTTTGATCCTGTTCGCGATTCAGTTTCTCCTTACTTGTCAGCAGTGCATAAACGCCTCTTAAATCATCCCCATTGAATGAAAGGAAAGTACCGGTAATGGACGACGTATGCTCGCCACGATTCACGGAATCGATCCATTTATAGCTCCTTCCTGTATTGATTCATCGACGGTAATCAATTAGCCCTCATTCCCACAGCCGCGTTAACGAGACGGGTACGCATACCGAGGCTTTTGACAACGAATCTTTGTTGGACAATCATTAAGAAAACAGTAAGTCACGTTAATAAACCAGGGCTGTCATTAACACGCCGTTTGATAGATCTGGGTCAATCGTTTCCTTAATGGAGGTAATCGGTTTCATTGAGCTGCGACAAGTTTATATTTCATGTAGTAGGTCAATCAGACATGGATGCCCGGTTGTGGTGGCGGAAGATTGAGGTGCTTTTTGACTGAAGTACTTTGACTGACAAAAGAAGAAGACTTTAGAGAAGCAGTTATTAGTAGCTGTTGATTTCAATGGAAACTGATGCAAGATCGTAGCTAATTCAGGACCTAATTCATTTTTACCTAGAATTAATAATAATTTTTTGTGCATGTATTCTGGTGTGATTTGAACGGGTCGATAGATCAATACGTGACTCATGTAGAAACGAAACATAATTGTACTATTCCAGACCTGTGCATGGATCGAACATGACGTTTAATGTTTGTAAACTGAAAAATATGAGTAAAAGTCAGGCAATCGAATGCTACTACGATGTTACGTTATCTCATCTTCTGTTGTTTGACTTTGTTATGAATGGGGCGTATTGACCGAAATGGTGCCACTATCTGTGCCTGTCTATGTTTACTCAACAGCTCAGATCGACTACTCTCATGATATTAAGCTAAAAGTCTAGTTTTTTTACTCAATTAATTGCTTGTAAACCTTAAATAACGGCTTTCTTAAACCAGATTTAAATTGATTTGGAAACCATGGAAACGTTTTCAGCATTGAGCTTGACTGCCTAACAACGTGTGTATCTGCCCTCTGTGTCCGAATCGGGAAATTGAACAAACAACATTAACGTTTCCCAGACACAGTTTCCCATAGTTGACACAGGTGTCGCTAGCTTAAACGGGGACTTTGCAATGAGAGGATGCCACGATGATGTGAAGCACACGGTGGAAGCCAGCTATTTCACCCTATGCTAAAGCATATGGATTTAGAATGCATGGGAGCAATGGGGACATTCCTAGCTTTACAATGCATTTGAATGAATGGGAGTAAAAGAGGGAGAGAGAGATTCAATAAGTGCTCGAGCATTGACCATTTGTAGTATCCTAAATAGTAACGTGTCTGAATTCTTCAGAATCTGCACACATACGGAGACTTTTGTTGCCTGCTACCAGGAAAATTAATTCAATTCCAGTTAAAACCCTGTTATATATCAAAAGAGTGATTTTTTTCAAAGATCTGTAATTAAGTTTCAAGAAGTGATTTCGTAAGTATAAAAGACTGAACTTTGGTCTTTTGCCGTAAGGCGAAAAGTGGAAAGTGTCTTTGGGACCGTGATTGGATTTAAGAGAACGAGCAACCTGCTGCGGCTTTTTGAAACACCTTAATTGAAATTAAACTTAGACGTAATCAAGTCAAGTATTTGGTATAAAAAGTGAAGCGTAATCTTCCTGCTCAGTTTGAGTTGAAACATTTAGTTGTGTATAAAATAATTTATCTGTCTTCTTTAAACTAATTTATAAGTAACCATCAGTTGCCGACGTGAGGATTTAGAAAAAGTTAATTATTGCATTACGATCACAATCTGAAGATTTAGCAGTTGCGTAATTGCGTGGTAGATTGACATTCGCTGTTGCGTATTAAGTTATTATTGAAAAGTCTCACTGACGTAGTAAATGGATCCTGCGAAGATAAGTTGATGTATAAAATTACTAAGAGTCGAATAATTACGCAGTTTAAGGCCAAGTTCCCTTGATTGAACATTTTTGTCGGGAAATATTGCGAAGTAGTAGCCGGTCTTTATTGAAACGGTAAAACCGCTAGTGAATACAGAGAAAGAAAGCTATCCAGTTACTTCTACTGCATACCGGCTTTATTTGATTAGTAGGAATCAGCATAATTGTGAAATCTAGGTACGAATCTGATTGACAGTTAGTTGTTCTGGTGACAGTGGTTGCCGTGAAAAAAGGATCCAAAGACTTTTAGTACAGATCCGTGAGGATTTATTCTCGTAAAACTTTGTGCTGTTGTTTTCGAGACTTGGAAGTATTTTCTAGATTTGCATTGTTTTGTAATAGCTTACGTTGAAGACGTTTGTCTGTTTAAAACTACGCTTATTTTCTCAAGGCAGCTATTGACTGTGAATGAGTATTGATTGAAGGAGTCTGAAGAACGGTACTTGAACAGGTTGTTAGTAGAAAGTGGAACGGAAGAGAGGAGTAGCGTAGAACTTGATATTGACTTGCTGTTAGAACCGGTAGTTTTTGTTGGACTTATAGATTTGGTTGCGAATCAAAATTATCGCTAAAAAGTACTTATAAATAGTGTGAGAGGAGAGATTGGTGGGTGCGTTGTTTCGTAACGCTATCAACATGAGCGTCGTTGGAGAACATCAACCAGCGTTGGAAAGTCAGGTAAGTTTCAAAGCAAATTGTGTAGTTGGATTAAAGCGTTGTGATGATTTTCGTATGTTGTAGTGCTGGAGATAAGATTATTGGGTTTCAAAACGTAATGGAGTTTTGTGATTGTTTTGCAGATAAGTGGACCTCAGCCGTTACTTGGTGAGAAGAGTGGAAAGGATAGCCCGACTGAGATTATTGAAGGACCGAAGCATCAGCTACAGAATGAATGGAAATTATGGTATTACGAAAACAATAAGGACCGCGACTGGGAACAAAATTTAAGGATCGTGAGTCCGTTCAATACTGTGGAGGACTTCTGGTCGGTGTATAATCACATTAAAAGTGCAAGTGAAATCCGGAACGGATGCTCATATTTCGTCTTCAAAGAGGGTCTTAAACCTATGTGGGAAGATGAAGGAAATAGGAGAGGTGGACGTTGGTTAATGAATTTTGACCGCAAGTATCGCCATAACTTGGACTCGAAATGGCTGGAAGTGGTGAGTGACAATTGATTTTCTTGAAATTGGAAGAACATTAACGGCTCACTTGAAGAAATGGTCCAGGTTAAAGGGTTATGTTTGGATTCGTTCAAATTACTGATGTTGACATGCATTTCTCTGTTGCAGCTTTTATGTCTCATCGGAGAAGCTTTTGACGATGATGGTGACGATATATGTGGAGCTGTTGTCGATGTACGGGGTAAACTCGACAGAATATCCGTTTGGACTGCTGACATAAAAAACTCTGACAGAAATAAAGAACATTGGGTGAGTGCTTGTTTTTCCATCAGATTTCTAATGATTAGGAAATTACCGTTGCTTTCTATCCAGATTTTAGCGTTGGAGCTACATATTCTATACAAATCGGAGTAGATAGGCTGTCTCCGAGCTTGTTTGAATTTTAGGGTAATTGACAAGATAAAATACAGGAGATTACAGGGGGGAATACCAGGAAAAGATTTCTAAGTAGGACAACCGTTTCATTAAAGTTGATCAGGTTTTCATTATAGAGCAGATGAGCATTTGTCAATGGAAAAAGCTGACGAGTAAATATCCTTTCTTTAATGTAATCGCTTTATCCTGCTTGATATTCTCCACAGGCTGCTACTAGTCGCGTGCTTAGGTTGACAAACCTCGTAGGTAATGAGTTGTGCTTATTGTCCTTTGTATTTGAGTTTGACTACTGTATTGGAAGTCATTTCATTGTAGATCAGGAATAGGTATAGTCGCAAGGCTGTAAATTAATTCAGTAGCGCTTGAGCGGAAACAGTAGACAAAGTCACAAGTCACACTAACTGATGCTAGTCTTATCATCAGTCGGTAAAGCAGTATTCCTCTGGTAGCTAGCATGGACAGTCTCTTTGCTTAAGGTAGTGGGAGCGAGCTGGCAACACGTGCGTGCCGGCATTTTCGCGAACTATTTGCTTTTGTGGACTGTAGTATACTATTGAGAGAGCGAATTCGATTCAAGGTTACGGCCATACTATTAAGATACTTATCTGTCTGAAGGAGTAATAGTAACAGAGTCCAGGGTGGAGAATCTATGATCCATTCCTGGCCTTTTTAGCTTGTGTTGAGGGATCTGTCTCACTCACGGTCATTGCGATGCTGAACTAATCAGAATTCTGATAATTTGCTTGCAGTCGAAAATTAAAAGAGCGCCTAGAGTTAC
Organism: Sminthurides bifidus; assembly: GCA_009872375.1. Classification (NCBI taxonomy): domain Eukaryota; kingdom Metazoa; phylum Arthropoda; class Collembola; order Symphypleona; family Sminthurididae; genus Sminthurides; species Sminthurides bifidus. The sequence continues at coordinate 9,104 of VRMD01001342.1, forward strand.
GAGAAACAATCACTTACGAGAGTCACATGGATACGCAATCGAAGAACTCATCAGCTGCTAAGCACATGTATTCCGTGTAACCCCACGGAACGCTAAATGAGATGATTAATACCTAATCCACGAGTGACTGGACCCGCCACCCCTACTGTTTCCGAATAAAGTATGCGGAAATACTCTAATTCATCGATAAAGGAACATTTTCAGAGTTAATTGTTACAGAAATTTTTTGATACCTATTCTGTAAGTTGTAAAATAACCTTACGGATAGGTATACCGTAGCATCCTGTGGTTAAGATAGTAACTTAATCATACAACACATACACACATTACAATAACTATCGTATGCGATTCTTACAAGTCATTGTATGATCGTATTTAAATGTAACTTTATATAGTGTTTAAGGGTTATTACATATACGTCATGATGAAAGCTTTTTGTGTTTCTCGGGTGTAACTGAGCTGAGGTTCATATGTTCTGTATTCATGTTTGTAATTATTATCATTGTTGCGAATGCCCATATTATATCTCTCATAGCAAAACTCACGTAATAATAATTATGTGACTTCAGTTAGTCAAACTTCTGTCGCTTCACTGTGACTTATTTCCAGCTGGCGCTATCTCATTCTTAGATTAGATGCTCAATTGAATTGAATCTACTTCCGCATTCTATTTAGCCATTCGCGACTTCTATGAGCACATGTTTTACAGTTAGTCGAACTTCTGTCGCTTCACTGTGACTTATTTCCAGCTGGCGCTATCTCATTCTTAGATTAGATGCTCAATTGAATTGAATCTACTTCCGCATTCTATTTAGCCATTCGCGACTTCTAAGAGCACATGGTTTACGTAGGAATGCCCACGATGCAGCATGAATTGAAGCGCTTTTACTTTGCTCAGGGTGCATCCACCTCGCGGTTTCTTCTAGAGCAGTTTCTCGTATTTCTGTGCCACGCCATTACATCATCTATTGTAACCCGCACAACCAACTCGAGTCTCCGCTCTATCATCCAGCAGAAAATAAAATCCTCCCTCCTCTAACCAGGCCATAAAAGGCAGTCTGTGACCATGCTTGGACCGAAAATTCTAAAAAACATCGCCAAGATGGAATGAGGCATGTGTAAAGCATCTCGTCGCGTCCCCGCATCCTCCCTCCTGTTCCCACTTCCGCAAGCACTAGCAACCAAGCTTGAAAATCTTTTCCCCGTCTAGTCTTTCATTGAAACGTACTGATGCAGGATGCAAAGAAAAGAGGAGAAAGCAGGGCAGATACCAGTTTAGCCGTAGCCGAGTCCTGTATATAAGATAGAGCTTTGCGTAATGCATGATTTTGCAAGGACTGAATATCCGAGACCGTCGCATGGGCTTCTTCAGTTCGCAAAAATCCTGCTGTGAAATCCAGTTTGCCTGCAGTCAGCGGTTCATACCAGTTCAGGTGCTCAGGGTGGGTAGACCGTGCAAAGACGTAGGCATAATTGGATCAATAGTTAATCTGCATAGTAGCAGCCTAACCCAGCCTAGTAAACTTTTCTTGCTTCGAAAATTGCTAGGAAGAGAGGATTTTACAGTATTGTAGATGTAGGCGGAAGCAAAACTCAGAACAGGACAATGATTGGAACCCACCCTGAGAAAATTGTGTCAGCAAAGTTTATTTTCTGTCAATCGTCTTAGTTGCTTTAGTCAATAGAAAGTATTAGAATTTAGAGTAGCAGGGAACAACAGGACGTAGACAACATTTCGTTTTACGAAAATGTGCCAAGCTAATGTAAGTTCAACTAAAGTATTATATTGTCACCCTAATCAGAACCTGTGGTGAAAGTCGTGTTGAGACATGTGATTGCTTGGAGCTCTCCGCCCTTCTAAAAGTGTTGAAAAGTTAGCTTAATGGTGAAAGCACAGGTTTGAAATTATCATTACGTAGAATGCAATTCGCCCCTTTAATGATGAGGATACTTCCAGCCTTTTTGGTTATAATATTTTGCTCAGGGTTTATTATTTTAGTCTTCATATCATGGTTAACATACTTAAAATGCGAATTAACGATAGGAGGAAACGGGTTCGGGTACATGTTCGGATTCGATGATCCTAGTGAAAGTGCTCTAAACCCCTCCATGCTTGGAGACGGGGACCAGCAGTATTTAAGTAACAAGAATAATCCGATGATTTATCGAGGTAAATCTCTAGCTCCAAAAGAAGACAGTTTGCCAAACCTAAGTGTAGTAGATGAGGATAAGCTACTAACTGCGGAAGAGAAACAGAAGGTGCAAAGCTTGAAAATGAGGGCGATAACTAATCTGAGACGGTATCTGATCGACGGTGGGAAAGTCACAGGTGAGTGTTTGTTCCTTAATCTTTCCTGGAGTGTTGCACTCATCGTGATCGACATGAGCCTGAAAGTTTAGTGGAACTGAAGAAACTCGAAAAGATTTGTAAACTTTGTTTTATAATAGGTCATATCAACGAATACGGTGTGGATTTCAACCAACTCCCAGCCAGGTTGAAGGTGAATCGGAAAGAAATCATGTGCAAGCTAAAGAAGATTAACTTCGATCTGGTTCGTGAATCCACTAGTTCGGTGCTAAAGGGGAAGAAGTTTCCAAGCAAATCTCTGTTTTCGGGAGGAGAAAATCAACAGGATTCCGGAAACGGGAGCCCGCGGTATCGATCCTGTGCTGTCATTCCGAATTCAGCTGCCTTTGATGGAGCCAAGCACGGACTGGATATTGGTGAGTAGAGCTGCTACGTGTTTATTGTGGAGAAAGTTGCGTGCCCAATCTGAAATTGCTTCTCTGCATGTTACCTCCCTACGTGGGAGCTACGGTAGTGCACAGGTAGACAAACAGGATGAATTGAAAGCAACCTGTGTGATACCGATTACCAGATCCAGGGTAGACCACAAAACACTTAAAAGGAGTGAGCAGTAAATAAGCAATCCGGTCTGATGGGCAGTCTAACATTTCCTGATTCGATTACCTGACGTTGGAATGAATTCACACGGACTTGGGAAGAATGGAGAAAGGAATATAGGAAATTCATGATTTATAGCACTCACTCATCCCCTTTTCTTGATTGTTTGATAGATACTCACGATTTCGTACTGAGATTCAATAATGCACCGACGAAGGGATATTCACAGGACGTCGGCTCAATTACATCATTGAGGGTGGTCAACTCCCAAGTGGTCACGAAACCCAAGTTCAAGTTTCCATATGGTGGAGATGCCAAGATTGCGTCGAAGGGAAAAGCTACGAAGGAGCTGCACTCATTTGCCAAAGAAAACGGACATGCATACAAGGCAGAAGCTAATGATACGAATTTGCAAGATTTGGAACTGGAAACTATGAGGGATTTGGCAACCTTGTGGGCTCAGACGCCAAAGGTATTTGATCTGGGATCCGTGCAATTTCTCATCTAGCTTTAATGAGGTGAGTTTTGGAAATTCTGCTTTCAGAAACCCGTATTAACCAACCAGTGTCTGTGAACCGGCTGATTGTTTCTTCTAAAGGAAAGACTTATGTGATTTTGTTTTTCAGTGGTACTCGCAACCTGATTTCCCGGTGTTCGATAAATATTTTGAGCTTATGGAAGGTGATGAGAAGGAACGGAACAGATTCCATTTGCTTGACTGTCGAGTAATCTGGAAGCTTTGGCAAGTGCTTCAGGAATATACGTTCGTCCGAATTTACGGAAATCCTCCTACATCAGGTTTCATTGGTGAGTCAACTCTTGTCGAATGTTACTCAGCATTTTTTATTCATGTATGTATCAAAATAAGCGTTGTTCATGCCTGACCATTCATTTTCATGTTTGTGTTCTTGCAGGAATTGTGCTGGCATTGCAGAATTGTGAGAGAGTCAACATTTACGAATACATCCCATCCGTGAGAGAGTCTCCAAGATGTCATTACTACGGACCTAAAGATGATGTTAACCCTTCTTGCACTTACGGGAGCTGGCATCCTGTTTCTGCGGAGAAACTCTTCTTCCTGTCATTGACCGATGGAACTGACAAGCAGATTTTCCTTGACAGGGGTTCTTACTATACCTGGCCTGAGCGAATTTGATTGTTGAATATTTTTACTTGATTTTGTTAATCTTTTCGCCATAATGACTAGAAATCCTTATATCATTCGCTCAACTAACTCGCACGCTCTCATGATTGTTAAATATGAGTGATAGTTACGTTAACTTGAGATTTCGCATGAGATTTGTTACCATATGTGACCTGTGTGATTGGTTGATTGATGATCTCAAAAGGCCGGAAGTTAGTTCCGGACAGCAGGGTAGGCCAATGTAGGCAGTTAGTTACTATTAACAGATTTCAACATTGTACCTTGTTACATTCCTTATGCTCAAATGTGTCATTCCAACTGCCGTGATGAATAAAACTCCATGACCACATTTCTCTTGAGTTACGTGCAGGAATTTGGAAACGTATCAAGGGGTTTGCACCTTGTACCGGTCGGCATTTCCTAGTGTGGTAGATTGCTTGAGGTAGATAAGCCGCCATTTTTGATTTAGTTTTGTAGAATAGCTTTTGTCTTTTAAAATTTGAACAAAACTTTGGAAGACGTCTCCAAATTGCCACAATGACGGTGCAAGGCAAAATCATAAACCCTGATTTTGATCCTAAAGGCTTGCTGTGGCCTATGACCATGTCCATTGTGGTCCTTTTGATACTGTGTATTGGGCTCCATTACTACTATGCGTGGGCACACAAACGTAGAAAGAAGACCTCCCCAAAGGTGTAGTTTTATTATTTTATTTTAGCCCGTTATTCAAGACTTAGAGACTAGTTAGCTTTAAAACCATTTCCTTTATGAAGCTTAAGACATAGCTCATGCTTACTGAACCAGGAAACGTTTAGTATTGCCATAGATGAAGGCGAAGGTGGAGACGCAAAATACCTAAATTTCAATAGTTACCTCGAGCAACTATGCACACTTTCCTACTGCTGTGACCTCCTTGCATTTAATCGGCCGATTTCCTGGACGAGTATGGTGATCAAGTTGACGCATTCATTTTAGTTCATGCTAAAACTCTAGAAATATACTGTCCCTATCTAAAATGGAAGGTTATGGTATAGATTCACGATATCTACCCCATGAAAGAGCACAGCTTATTCGAGCCCTTGAGTCTACTTAAAGATCGTAGTTCTTGAGGACGTGGACCTGGATCCAATAATTGCCATAGTGCTGAAAACCAATCAATCCGGACCCTTTCCTACTTGGTATGTTTTACCTGGGGGGCATTGGGGTTTTACAATTCGATTATATGGAAACTTAAGTCCTGATTTTTCACTTTTGCTATTAGGAACTGCAATGAAGTGATAGTCCGGAACCTGGACACAAATTCTGCCTGGCTGTTCAAGATCAACTCAACTATAGGATTTTCTAAATGCTTCCAATGCGTTCCTCCAGATCAGATATTGTCCTTTCGGCCCATATATCTGCAAAGAAGATTTCAGGAAGATATGCAAGGTCTCCGAGCATATACGGGCATTTATGGATGGTAGGAAGAAGGTCAAACTAATTGTTTGCACACTGACGCTTTTACTTTTACGTTTGCTCACCTCTTCTTTGTGATTGGCAGGAGCCCTTTAAGCGCTTACTCTGCCAAGCAACGCATTTTCCTGTCCATCACAACTCACTTTTTGACATTCAATCTCACGGTAATCTGTTTCAGTAAGTCTTAATGTCTAACCAAGTCGTTTCGACACTGAAATCGCAATTGATTAGACGCTTGATCGCAGTTAAGGTGATAAATGCATACGAACGCATATACGAATACCTGCGTGTTTGCAGACCTCCTTGTTTCTATCCGGCTTACATTAAAAATTTCGAGCAGTTGATGACTTGACGCCCTGACCTTTGCAGGCCTGTAGCGTCGAAACGGTTGCGAAATTTCAAAAACGGGTCACGCCACTGTTTTCCCCGTACCTTGTTGCATCAGATTCAACTCTCAGCTCAAAATGTGAAAAATGGCCATTTTGCCCTGTTTTCACTAAAATCGACGATGGTTAGCCTTCCGATTTTCGCGAAAATGGGTGATTTTTGGACTTTTTGAGCTGAGAGTAGTATCTGACTGATCTCATTATCAGAAAAGCAGCTGTGCAGTCCGTTTTTGGAAATTCGCAACCGTTCCTAAGCTACAGAGCTTCAAAGTGGGATAACAGTTGCGGGCGTCAAGTGAGCGTCACTTTCTTTAGCATTAGAACGTATAGAGGGCTTTCCAGGAAACGTGAAAGCTCGCTGCTTTATGCAACCTTTGCATTGATGTTTCTTGAATATAAGATTGTTTTTATCGCAGGCTTCATTTTTAAGTATCTTCAGTTGATAAAGTATCCGAAGGAAAGCATCAGATATGAATTTCTACATGACGTTCATGGGTCCCTCTGGCTCAGTAAAATCATTCCCACAGCTCTTCTCTCTGGCTTCATCAGTAGCTTGATTGCTTATTTTGTAAATAAGCTCTTCCGGTACATAATCAATATTAACACATAAAAGTTTAGTTCACCTTCAGTCTCATTCTATTCAATCTGGCTTTTGCTTTTCCAGAGAGAAGGGGACTTACGAGATCTTTTTGTCAGAAACCGATCATTACGTTGCGACGGCACTACGACAGTCCTCAGAAACACTTCGTGAAAAGGCATCTCGGATGAAAATGGCAGTAGAGACGCTATCCTTCGAACAGATCGTCAAGCGAGAAAGTAAAGCCCGTGGCATTTTAGCCCTCCATGCCCAACAAGAGCATACACGACCCGGAGTGGAAGATGACCCATCCACAGATAGGCTCACACCTGTGGAAATCCGGGCAAGGTGGAGGCGGATCTTCATGGGTAATATCAAGAAGAGGAAGCGTAGACTTGCCTCTATCATGGGTCCGTTCCACCGTCGGTCTATCCTCAGAAAGCGTTCAAGGGCGAGCTTCAGTGGTCATCCCAACATAGCTCCTCATCAAATATTTGCACGCCCTGCGAAGCCGAGCTTGCGTGTGCTGCATTACAAAAGAGATGAAACAACTGAAGAGCACGCGTTAGAGGGCCACCATGAAGCATTAAAACCGAATGCAGAAGAACACAACATTTCAAAGAAAATCTCTGTTCCACAATTTGTCTTACCTCGCTACACGAGCCTCAACGATCCTCACCATCAGCGAGTTATTTTATCCAGACTGCCTGGTGAGCTGGATCCGAAGTTCTTCATAAGACCACACAGTCGTCCTTTAATAGCCTGGTATGTTTTGAAGTCCTCAGGAGTTCAAGACAAGACAAGCTTTTGTCCTCAGGTCAAAGCTAGGTAAATAGACAGAGTCTCCCTTTGATGCAGGATCCTTGCGATGCTCTTGTTTCTGGGGGGTTTCGCTGGAAGTGTCACCCTCGTCGTCCTTGATTGTGAAGAGCTGATTGCTGACAATGGTGCGGTTTCTCTTGTGATTTCTGCAACCTTCCTGACCGCAATCGCATGCCAACTCGTAATATTTGAACAAGTGAAGTTGCGTTTGGTAGCTTATGTACTGGCTAGAAACGACCTCGTAAGTACTAACTATTCCTTGGCTTGAAACATTTGTTAGTAGATCGAAGCACTTATTACTTTCTATTCCAAACAAAATTGCAGTGACTACAAATAAGCTTACAAACTCAATTTCAGAGACTGTTTCGCTTTATAGAAAGCAGATTTCTAGTGCTACTAGATGTGCGCTTCCGCTACCAACAAACGGTGTGTCGAACTCTTTTTACTCCTACCCTTCGAAGTATTGAGGATCACTCCGTGATTGCGACTTATCCAGAAGTTTAAAAAAAATACTACAGATACATGAATAACATGTAATTTATTTACCTACAAAAGTGTATTGTTGATAGAACGCAGTATCAGTTTAGCTTTTGCATACTGAATATATCCATTCCATCACTAATACTATGTTCGTCTCTGTCTGAGTTTTATACTGATCTCGAAACAACTTGACTTAATTAGCGGTTATGCCACAGGAATACATAACTTTATACTTATAGGTTCGGCAAAAACTTTTCGTAACGTAAAACCTACTTCGATAACAAAAAGTACTAGTGCTTTCAATTAGTAACACCATCAGGTAGGACGCACCGGTATATTATTGTGTTACTAAATTATTAGAAACCTTACAGACGTTCCTAAAGTGTAAACAAAAATAGGGATTTCCGTACACTGGAATTCGATACAAGAACCTACTGCTTTATTCTTCATGGCGACTCAGTCAGTCTTAGTTTGATCTTCATTTGTTGGCCGTTTTAATTTGAGCAGCTCTTTGAAGTCAGCGTTGCTCATAGGCTTGCTACCGGAAGCTGATGTGGTACCCTTT
>VRMD01001343.1:0-17423 GCA_009872375.1 Sminthurides bifidus
ATCGTTCACGCGAACAACGCCGGCTTAAGACAAGGACTACTCCTTAACAATGGCACCAAAGATTACACGGAATTCCAAAAGGTTGAACAAGAACTACAGGATCTGAAGGAGCGCGTAAGTCTTACAATTACTCCTTTCATGGGCTTTACCCTGGTTAGACTTGCCCATTATTTTAATTTTACCATCAGTCAAGCAGTTAGTTTTACTTTGTTGTACTTGCTCCGAGCTGGTATTTTGTTTCAATTACTAATCTCAGTTGGAACTTTCTATTTTTGGGCATTTCGTTTTTTTTGATCTCGGAAATCCATTATGATGAGCCTTTTCGTAGGTGGATGTTCGTCCTATATGTATATTACTGAGTGATTAAATGTGTCTTTTGAGCTACAAATAGTGTTTTTGATGGTACACGAAAAAGATAAGCTCACTGCATTTGGTGCTTAATTAGAACGAAAATTCCTGTTTTACAGACCAACTGTCCCATCTGTTTGGATCGGAAAAAGAATCTCATATTCCTTTGCGGGCATGGAACTTGTCAGCTTTGTGGAGACAGAATCACTGAGTGTCCCATCTGCAGGAAACCGGTGGAGAAGAAAATTCTGATGTATTAGGTCTGTATGACGTTTCCGTCTGATGGCCCTGTAAAGGTTTTTACGTTTAGACTTTTTGGTTTCTGAAAGGTATAGCTAGGGTAGTGTGTGCTCGGAATTCTATTTCAATAGTGCGTAAAAGAAATTTTAACTTATTCTACAATTTGCTGTAGAGAAATTATCGGCTTTACGAAGTTTTTCTTCAAGATAGAATTAGAAAAAAGTGAATCCACTACCCTCGGCCTGTAAAGAATTGCAATAGTTTTATTTAGAAATAGGACCTTGCAAATGAACAAATCCTGAATCAAACATTCGAAAATCTTTTAGATTCAAAGTATTAAAATCGCATTATTCTAAGGTAGAAATGAAAGCCTGTTAAGGTAGTGGCTAAATGAGTACATAGGGCTGTTCTTGTTATGCTGGCGCATAAGATATTCTGCTAGTGAACTCTTGAATGACGCAAAATTTTGGGAAATCTCGCCGCGAGACTAGAAAGGTATTATATATAAGGTGAACCCTGCTTTACATATATATATGTAGTATGTTAACACCAATATTAGCGTCGGGGGAGAAGCTCGTTCTGCAGATTTAAAGTTTGCTTAAAAGACGGGGCAATCAAGATTTCCGTTAAGTTTAAAGTAATTCCTTGGAAACCAAACAAGTAGTTGCTTATTTTTTAATGTTTTCAAACAGCAAATGCTTTACTCGTACTTTATGTACGTCAAAAGGGTTTTAAGATTGCTGTGGGACGGATTTTACTTCGGCAGCTTTATTTATTAATGCTAAAAATAATGATTGAGAGGAGGTGTAGATAGCTGCATTGTTGTTAGTTTTATGTTTCCGGTGTAAATTCTTATTTGGTAGATAAAAATTTATTTAATCGGCAAAAATTAGAATTGATCGCTAAATAAATCATTGTATCTAATCGAGTCTTTCATTGTATTCAATGGTCTTCAAAATTCGTGGTTTCTGACTTGTTGTGTGAATCGATATTTTTCAAGGGACTCTATTGATTAGGTTGCACTTTATAATTTAAAGCTTCCGATATATAAGGAATGTTGCATCTAAAAGGTTAAAAACATTACATTCAGAGCACCAAGAGCATCTTGGTAGTTTCAAAAGACTTATTTCGTTCATTTTGTGTCTCTAAAATGATATGGATGGGATTCACTCACGATTTCACGATCTATCTATTCAGATAATGCAAAGAACTGAATAACATGAAGTAGGTGAATTTAATCCAGTAAAGTTGCGGTCGAAGCGTTGCCAAAATAAGGTGACGTTCTTTGAATTAAGCTGAACTAGATTGTTGCCAGCAAGTTTAATATTTGCAAGCGAACAGAAGGCATTTGACATGTCGTTAGTTACCTCAGTAGTAAAAAAGGTATACCATGCCTAAAACAAGTTATTCATATCCATGATGCTGAGAAATAACGTACCCTCAGTTTCCTTTACATTGACGCAGCTTGCGGGCTTCCGTGGAATTGGATTGCAATCGTATGTTGCCAAACTGTTGTGTATGCCAAAATCTATGCATTCTGTTGGAGTTCGTATTGGATTCGTGCTCAGAGCGAAGCAGATGGATTGACTCTGGGGGCTCAGGACGAAATGGTAGGGGAAATCGGGTTTGAAACCTAATGCAAGACGAAGAGGATTCCCTTACTTGGATGACGCTGAAGAAGGAGAGAAAAAGAAGGTGATTACATTGAGCTACGAGGACTTAAAATGAAAATGGCTGTCCGCCTGTCTGTCACTGTCAATCTGTCTGTCGGCTCCGACCCGTTAGAACGGAATCAACTTTAGAGAATTCCTCCTGTGTACACAGTTAGACAGGATCGTGGTGCCAGGAAAACAGCATTCGAACACTTCCTTTTCTATTGCAGTCTGATTTTATAACGCTCAACGAGAGCGCTCCGAGTTTGCAAGCTTAATGTAAGGGAAACTAAATGCCTGGAACCAAGTCATAGTTATCACACCTTCTTTCTAGCATGAAATGATCCTTAAGCAAACCTTTTACGTGGCTCCAATTTTTCTCTTTTATTCTTGCAATCCAACTCTTGTGGAGCCAGGAACGAGTCTTAGGCAATTTCATGGAACAGGAATAGCTGTTCCTTTTTAAAAATCGATAGCGTTTCAGGGAACAAACTCCCAAAAGTCGTTTGGATTTTGTACACACTTTTCAGGAGAGGCTTGTCGGTTTGCAAATAATCTGAGGAGGTGCTCTGAGTCTGTACCAGCTCCTCCCACGTGCCATAAAGTGCATTCAAGTTGAAAATGTTTTTATCTCCTACTCGGCTTTCTTTTAGATAAGAACAATTTTCCTTCAAAGTTTGATTATGCAAAATCACAAATTGTCTCCTCTGGCAGCAAGTCTCCTTTGTGAGACATGACTTGGCCAAATAATCAAATTGGCCGGAGGACATGAGACGATGTGACTACATCCATGGGTCAGATCCTTCGCCCTATAACCGCTCAGTTATTTGCTGCAGCTTTGGATGGGCCAACTATCATACCCACTGATGCTGGGGGTCCGTAAATTCACTACTGCACTTTGAAACTGCTCACCTGAGGCTGAATTCGAAATGGCAGTGGCGTTAATTATATGAGCATGAGTACTAATTTATACCCCCAGCTCTCTCACCGGCCCCGGTGAAAGGTAGCTCAGTGTGTAGTGAGCAAGTCGCACATTAATAATATCGGTTCCATGCTTTGATATCAGACACTTGCTCCTGGCACGGAAAGTTTGACTGCCGTAGCTCCCACGGCGCTGAAACTTTGTTCCCATCCGAGGTTTGCAATATTATCGTAAGCTAATCTTCCTTAAGCATGAATGTTTAACACTCTTCATATATTATAGCATATTAATACGGCAAGTTATCGCACAACGACTTTGTTCCACTACAGCGGAAATCGATTGAAACAAGGGCAGTAGCGGATGCAAGAACCCTTTAATATTAACGCTCCTTTCTTTTCTCCTGATAGAGTGCACCGCGAAGGGCCTTCGACGGAAAGTGATGTTCTCAAGTTTCAACAGCGCTCTTGAGATAGCACGAGTTGCGGCCGCAGACTTTTGCTTTGAAAGAAAGCAACGTTTTGTACCTTGTTCTTGAATCGCTCCAGGTCAGAAAACTTGAGCAGTTAGGGATTTCATCAGTTCCTTCACAAAGACTGCCTGCCCTAGAAGTTAAAGTCTTTTCATTTTATTTGAGTCGAAACGCATCTGACATTAATTCCAGCAGCTTCAAGCGCGGTAAATTGTTTCGCAAAGCAATTAAGAATGGGTTTATGACTCGGATGCCATTGCGTGAATCACTGATTAGCTTTCCTCTTATTTATGTGGCAGACGGTTTGTGAGGATGATGTTCTCGCCGTGGTTTCTCGCCACACGTGTGGACTGCTGAGGAATACAAATACCCTTTTCCCTCCACACATCTCTCCTGTACTAATGATGAATTGACACTGAAACGTTAAGCCTCTGAGGCAATGATACTTGTGTGGAATCTGTACTTCATGTTCTCGTCGTAACAATGTATTTTTCTTTACAGCTTTCACCAGATTGTGCAAGGTTCTTATGACGGTTTTACTCTCTGCCAACTCATATCTCTGGAGAAGCCAGGCCACGTTGAGAGAAAAACTCTCCTGGTCTCATGTCATTGGTATCGCTCACACCATGTTCACCCAAGTATTATGAGGGAATCAGGGAATTTCAAGGTATCTGTCACGGAAATGACTCTGGATGGATGGAAGGAGACGTGGTGTAAAGTTTATACACTTCTTTTTGTCTTCGCCCCACGACCGGCACGCCTTTTATCGTAAGACCCAAGACTACATGTTCTTGACGGCTTGTGATCATCAGCTCTTTATCGCCTTTCATCCCGCTACCCGTTTCCTCCACGCAGTTAAGACCGAGTATGTTGCGCTCCGTATTACCGAAGTAGTTGAGAAGTCGGTCTTCTCAATACTTCCCAAATGGCCTCAGTTTCTTAAGTCCACGCCCTTCATGTCGAACCAAAAGCTAAATGTGTGATGGTAACTCCTGTTATCAAGTCATGTCCCAAAGTTAAATGCATCAAACACGAATGTTATTTTCCAGCCTCAGTCATGGTGTTTAATTTAACTGGGATGAATTTTTGCATTTTTTTTCTAGGCTACTTTACTGGGCTGTACTTTCTAACGGAAGAGCAAGTCGCTCATGCTCTTTTGACTCAGTGTTTAAAGATTTCCAGAATTTGTCAAAAGTCGTTGAATACCCAGTCGCTACGGACTTCTGTATATGAACTTATCCGCTCCGAAGAGAGGGAAAAAACTGTTGCCAGAAACTTTCGCCACTGCTGGGAACAAAAAGTTTGGTCATTTTATTTTGTAAAGTGGCAATGTTGAAGACGGAGAGACGGACGTTTTTTTTGAGACCTTCAGCACACGTTAGAGAGGACGACAAAGACACTGAATAGGAAAACAGCGTGCTAAATGTACCGTTAGTAAGGAGAAGTGCACGTGGAGTGTGTGGCTCAAACCCTTACAGTGAGGTAAGGCTTGAGTACTAAAAATGGCGGCTTTTGGTGGGCGATGGTATTTTTGTGGGATCCATGCAAGCTCTTCGCAAGACATGATTTGTTTAAAAAGTTGTGTACGCGTTGAGGACATGGTGAAATAGCGTATTACTAGCAGCACCAGCGCCAGATATGGTGGAGAAAAGCCGGGCGTATTAGTGGAGCAGAGGAAAAGTAAGCTAGAAATCTCATAAAACTTGTGAGATGAGAAGAGAAAAGAAGTATGCGAAATCCCCAAGCGTGTGCGAGACGAGGCCAGGGTAGCGACTTTGGTTAAGCTCTTTAGGAGTCACTCGAGCATCCTCTTTTGAAACCCAGGGGCAGAAGAAAAGCTAGCTGATTGTGGAGAATTGAGACACTGAAAGTTACATTTTCTCGGCAGAAACAAATGTAGAACAGGGGGATTACGCTGGGAAAAAGTAGGTGTAAGAGCATCAGAGTCAGCATCCGGTAGTGAGTTCACACGAAGGTATTTCTCCTTCCGAGAATCCACTATGCTCATCTCGAAAAACTTTAAGAGACGACGTGGTTGGTTTCAGTGTCGGGGTTTCCATGCACAAGAAACAAAGACGGGAGAGAGAGAGAGCGATAGGAAGGGAAAAGTGAAACAAGTGAAAGCAGCTCCTGGTGCTGTATAGAAGGAAACCAAAGGTGGGTGTAGCGATGACGAGAATGATCCATTGTTCAATTGATGGCGTTGTACAGGAGCAGGATGGGTTTTCTTGTGCCGTTTTTGTTTTTATAACTGTTTTCCTTGAGACGTTTGACACAAAGGTCTTTGTGAGCAACATAAGCAAGGAAATGCTTCAAGAGACAGGAGAAGTATTGAGAGATTTGGAAAAGGGAAAGGGGAAAGTTGATGGGAGATGTGCAATGATCGTAATTTATATAAATGTACTACAACTACGTCCATTATCAACTTTGGCGTCCATAGACGTTACATTTGATAAGTTTTTCCGTGTGCAGGTCTTCCACGTTGATTTTCACGGAGGGAAATCTCTTGCCTCTCGCTCCACGTCTCATGAAGAAAGGGCTGGAAGCAAGTTTGGAAACTTTGCCATTTTCAATCCTTTATGAAACTGAAAACTGGGATGAAAAAGGTGGCTTAAAATTGCCTCATATTCACATCATACATGAATTTTATACGTGGATTGAACGGGCCCAAAAGAATTTACGTCCAGCGTTAGAGAACCCAAGGGTGAAAGTGGATTTTCCCTGAACAATTTTCCGGCCCAAATCCACCGCTGGATCAAGATCAACAGACTCTCATCCAGTACCACCCTAACGGATCATGTAGGAGAAATGGCCGAGCTCCAGTCGACCAGGTTAACTGGTGCTGCGGTGGATATTGTGCAAACTCGTTTTCCATATTTCTTGCATATGATTCCCCATTTTCTCGTGGAAATGTACGTAACTGATCTCCTCTTCTCTGCTGCACTATCTGTCCACCGTCTTCCTGGTCTCTTTTAGCTTTTCGCTCCATCAAGTTCCCTTCTTCCCAGAGGATCTGCAAAGATCTATATTCAGCATTTAGCTGAAAATATATCCTAACTTTCTCCATCGCGCCCCCCTCACTCTCTCACCCCGTTAGGTTACTTTGGTCTCCACCAGTTTCTCTCGTGATTCCCGTGTTTTCAGGAAAGTAACGCCATTCTGAATGAAACTACGACTATTTTCCCAAGTGATGTAAAATTTCCTCCCGAGTGCAAAGTTACTGGAAATCGTTTGAAGGGCCTTCAAGTATGGTCGCACCCCCTCCTTCCTCCAGTTCTTGGTTTCCCTGCAGTTTCTAACAACCCATTATTTTATGTTCATTTCCAGACAATTCCTTTTCACTCCTGTATGCGCCTTCGTACTCATGTACTTTGTCCTGCCTGCTCCTTCTCTTCCTTGATGATGATGGAGGAGGTACAAAGTAATTGAGAACGACCTTTCACACTAACCTCTTGTGTCTCCTCTGAAAAGGTTCTCTTGCATACATTTCCACAAATTTCAAATCTCTCGCAGTCGCGCTCTCTCTCTCTCTCTCGCCTCAAATCCAAGGAGCCTACATAAGTTTGCGGCAAGAGAATCTGCGGAAATGTAATAGCAAACTCACCATGAACCATCATTATTTGCCCCATTCCAATTCATTCTCATGATCTGGAGCCAAACTCAGTTTGCTAAGTAGATAGTACATCATTGAACCTTTGAATAGGTTCACAAAGTTTCTCTCACAAGCTAACTCTCCAAAGATGCTCTTGTTCTTTAAGTTACACGGATATTTTCCAACATCCCCGCCCAGCCTTTCTAAACTTGTTTCCTCTCAACAAACAATTGCCGACAATTTCCACAAAGCATTGAACAACCTTTCCTTCCTCCCACTCGCAGATTCGTGCACTTGCACATTTACGCTCAGCGTCACAAAGTAAAGTAGCCAGCTGGGCAGCCACCCATTAACGGCATACACCTTGCTGAGCGCACCAGTATCACCGCAAAGACTACTGAGGCACCACGCCCATCGCTTCTCTATCCGCAATAATTCCTTCAATGAAACACCACTGTTCCAGTGCACGAACGGCGACCACCCGAAGAGCATTTATCATAAAGTTACACCTGAGCTGAAAATTATCAATTGACTTGACTGGCCGCAACACGTATAATTTTCTTGATTCAGTTGGAAGTTGGAACACCGCCTGGTCGCAAGTGCGGATAGCATCCTATGTATACATAATGCTCTTCTCTCGCCATAATTTTCTCCACGGTTAGGAAAGATTGGAAAGAGCCTGCCATACCATGTCTTCTCGCTGCTCCCACCTTGAGTTATGCTGACAATGGCCGCTTCTCCAGTTTCAGTTAACCACAAAGAGCTCTGTTGTTTTCTGCCAATTTCGGAGAGAAATGAGTTCACGCTTTAGTCCACCATCCTTGTTTTGTGTTTTACAGATATTGTTGCTCGTAATCTTTTGAATTGAATCCGATGGTACTGCTTTCTACAGATTAAGTCACCTGGCAAAGAAGTTTTGAACCGGTAAGTAGTCGAGAAATGGAACTTTACAAAGAATGGAGAAAAGTTGAGAATGAGAAAGCGTCCGATAAGCTCAAAGAAGTGAATGGAGAGAGTGAGTAGGAGCGAGAGAGAGAGAGAGTGAGAGAGACATGGCGGAGGAGAATTTTTGTTCCTGCAGCTTCATTGAATCCGTCACTTGAATGAACGGAGGATGCACATATCCTGAGGATAATATCTGGATACCGCTTTATCACAGCTACTTTTACTTTGCCATAAGTAAGAGTCAAACTGACTCGAGCTATCTTAATAGCCTGCAAAAGATTTTATCCATATTTCTTGTCCGGAGGAAAAATAGACGCATCCGAACGCCGTTCCTGCTCATGTAGTGCATGTGCTCGTGAACGGCTACCGGAAATTTACCCCAGGATTTCAGCTTCCTCTTACAACGGCATGTTAATCTGGAGAAGCTGTTTGGGAGCCGTCCGCCTCACAAAAATTACGATATCCCTTTCATCTCTTCAACTTATCCGCTTATGGTCCGGTAATTATATCCCTCTGCGTTTTCTACCACCACTTTCTGTCAAGCAAATCTCGTCCCTTCTTAACAGTCGTCCGCTTCACGTCCACACACCAACGACCAAACATTCAAAGTTAGTCAAGAAGTCTCCGAGCCATCTCCACCACCCTCTCCTCATTCCAGTCATCCTGGCTGGCAGCTTTTATCTAATTCTTTTCTGCCGGAGTGCAGAACTTGTCGCAATTGGGAAGAAACTCCGGCCCGGCTCATTGCAGCACGAACGCACACTTTCAACGCTTCCAACAAAGGTTAAGTTTTCGTTGGAAATTTTTGTAAACTTTATATCTTCCTTTGCTCGCGTGAGACTTGCTGCTGACTGTTACGATTTTCACGTATGATACTCCTTCCTTGTCAGCGAATCTCTCTCGAGGGTTGGAGTGAAAGCAAAAAGTTGGTCTTTTGCTCAATGAACAAACATTCTCACTCGGATATTTCTTTTTGAATATGCATTCAGCACACAAAGTCCAGGATGATAGATGAAGAAGAAACGGAAGAGAGATTGTAAAAGCATCTGACGTCTTTTCTTCCTGAAGTGATGACGGGAGATGAGACTGGATTTAATTCATGCACGTTTTAATTTCTAGATCTTTCGGCTTCCGTTCGCTTGACTTAAGTTATTCTTATTTTTCCGTTATTCGTAACTTTTGTTTCCCAACAAACTTTTACAGACTTTCAACTTTTCTTGTTGTATTTCCATGAATTTATTGTCACTCTTGGCTTTGGCACACAATGTGTGGCTACATCCAGCTAAGTAATTCGTTTCTCATCCGACTTGGATTTACAAAGCTTCTCTCTCCTCTATAAAAAGAACGGAATGATGAACTTGGTTCTTGCGTTACCTTTTGTGATCTCCCGAGTCGATAAGTTGGTACGATACTCAGCAAGTAAAAAGAGTAAAAGAGTGCTGCTGATTTCGTCATCTACTAGGTCCCATAGCGCATACATGTACGTAATTACCGTAATGGTACCCAAATTGTTTAAGGCAAGTCTTCAAAATAAGGAATGTACCAACAAGCGGATAAAACCAAAAGGAAATTTCTTCAGGTACTACAAACGTTTTGAAACAGTAAAATCCTCGCTTCGTTACCATTTCACTTGTACTGTATGAATAAAAAATGCCACTCTAACTTTCAGCCTTTATGCTACTTTCCATCTTGCACTGACTTATTGTCGGTCTCTCATAGTGGATCCGTGCTTGGCCTCTCAGCTATTAATACGTACGAAAATGGCAGAGCAAGAGAATCACGGGACTTGAGCAAACTTAAAGTCTAGTTTAGTGCTTATTTAAACTTCACTAACGGTCCTGGAGCTGCTGAGATGGTCAAGTAATTCATAAATGGATGAAAATGGATGCTCTAAAGAGAATCCCGGTACTTGAGCAAACTTAAAGTCTAGTTTAGTGCTTATTTAAACTTCACTAACGGTCCTGGAGCTGCTGAGATGGTCAAGTAATTCATAAATGGATGAAAATGGATGCTCTAGGTTAGATTATTCGTGTAAATATTGGTAAAAGTTCCTATTATGAAGGTTAAAAACTTTTAAGTGTTACAGTTTTTCGACGAACTTCGGTGTCGCTGATCTAATTTTTGTGTCCCAATGCCTCACGGATTTCGGTGCTAGATCGGAAAAGCGTGCAATATTCATGCTGCTTCTTGGATCTGGTGCTTAAAACTTTGGCTTAAGTCAAGGCTGGACGAAGTGCCTTGAAAGCCTGTGAAGTATTGTAACTCCTGCAAAAGTGCTATAGGTGTTTTGGTTGAAGTTGCTTGATAGGAAAATTCAATTCACGGAGAATGTACCTCCTGGGATCTCAGTTCCTCTCATTAGAAAATGTATAAGTCTGCTCTAAATTAGATTCATTTAGCTATTTAACGCTCATGGTTTGTAGGAAGCGTTGGATGACCCGAATAATCCGAAGAGGATTTCAAGTACAAATTACGGGTACAATTAAAAGGATGATTTCCCGTTAGGTTCCCACAGGTACATGTGCACCACGGGTTTTTAGATCAGGAATGCAGTCACTCTCGGAGTTGTAGGCCAGTTAGAATTTACCAACTTACATGAGTGCCTTAAGGCTGCTCAGCCTTATGAAAGTTTAAGCAAGACGAAAGGCCGAGACGGAAGGCTCTGAAAGGCGAGACGTTCAGGATTTTTCTCACAACCAAGTCATGTGATGATGGACCAAGTTGAAGGCGATACGGAAAAACACATGTGCCAGGATGCACAGTCACATGTTTACCAGTCGTTAATTTCCCCCAGCTCATCGGTCGCACATGTGGCCCTTCCTCAGGATTTTAGGACCAGGATTCTGGATAAGTCCAAAGGTGTCCATGTCATGGTGGTCATGTGCTGACAGAGACTGGACGGGAAGTCCGGTCTAAGAAAAGTCAGCTGCTTTGGATGTCGGATTTGTGGAGGAGTCGGGTTTTTGTTGAAAGAGTGACAAGGGTTGTAGGTAGGATTCAGCTCGGACTCTTGATGTTCACAGTCGCTGCATTGCTTCACAAGTCCTCCATACTTCATTACATTCCATACGAATAATGACAATATGGGAAGTAAAGAAGCACGGAGATCGGCCGTGAAGCTGTTACCGAACTGTGGAGCACCTGCGATGTAGAATTCTAGTTGGAAATCGGTTATTGACAACGAGTAAGATTTGACCATGTCACTTTTTTATATAGGATCGCCGTTTCCTTGAATTAAGGTCTCGGGCTCTGCCTCCAATTCCATAAGACGAAGACCAGGTAGCGGAAAGGGAGACAGATTAAAGCGGAATGTTCACTTTCGTTCACAAAATAATTAATTCACTAACTTCTTCAAATAATGCTGAATGGCAAAGAGAATCGAACATGGGTTCGTGGTGAACTTCAGAGTCGAACTGTTGGCTGAAGGAGATCTCAGTTTTTAAATCCAGTGGTTGACGTTGGAGGACTAAACTTGACTGAGAGGATCTGGTAGCCTCTGAGTCATCTTAAGGAATCGGGAATCCGTAAAATGTGAGATAATGTAAGTTTATGTAATGTTTCGTGGTCTCAAAGAGAGCTACTAGAGTCACTACTCCTGGGTTTGCTTCGTGACCGGCTAGGGGTGGTAATAAGAATTGCTGCCATGTTGCACACACGTTGGGGACTCTGAAAAATTAGACTACGTGGGTTAAGATCCGCTCCGAGCCGTGATGCTCCAACCACAGAAGCCAGATGGTGGGCCAAGAGTAGTTCACGATGGAAATTTTACCGTTCAAAAATAGATTTCGGCTAAAAAAATAGCTCGCCCCGGCTTTTACTTTACTCGGATGTCCTCTCCGCACTCTTTTGCCGTGTGCTTCAAGTTGTGCAAGTTTTACTTTGTGCAGTAGTTCGATCTATGTACATGTACATATAAGATGCTATGAATGCAGGAATACCGATGGAAATTAAACGTGCAAGTTCTACCTACACGGGCCGTGCTGGAGACTTGATGATCACATGCATCACGATCGTCGATAACATGGAAAATCTAAAGTTTAGGGGCCAATATTATTAGAACTCTTATATTTCGCCTGGATTTGTCTGACATCCGTGCTAATTCATAGAACAGTTCTGCTAATATGCTCTCAAGCATTTCATATTTGCAAAAAGGAATACGTCCACCACCTGCATATACACATTCATGTTTTTGTTCATTCGGCGTATTCTTCAGAACTCCTACACCGGCAGGGAGCCCGAAGCATGCACAAGTTTGGAAAACTTTTTGACTGGATTTTAAGCCGTAAGTGGACCCAGTCGGAGCACGTATAGCGCTCTGAACCCAGGCGCAAATCAATCATTTAACATGTCAGCCACTTGTTAACTAGATGCTTGCAAGTTACTCATCTTTGTGCCGTAGTAATTAGTTGGTGTAAAAGTTTTTGTTTACTTTATATTTACGACGGAGAAAAAAAAGTAGCGCTGAAACATTGTATACTACAAGACGGTGGAAGGCGAGAGACGTAAGGTGAGTGCTGAGCACTAGCAGTGGCAGTAACACAACACAAGTATGGGTACTGGTTAGTCGGGATTTACTCCCGTGTTGGATGTATGATGCTCGCATTCCATTTCTATCCCACAGAGAGTCGTTACAAGCTGCTTGAGTGTCCAAATCTTTGCTTTATTTCACATCAGGGTGCGACAACGGAAAGCTGTGCAAATTTAACGTTTCATAGACTTTCACCGAGCGGTTTTATTCCCTCACTTGAGAGGCTTCATGGAACACAGTCAGCGTTTATTTCGCCAGATTTGAACAAGTTTTCCTTCCCGGTGATTATACATGTGTTCCCTAATCCAACTCAAGTTGGCGATTACGAGGACGGGTTGCAATATAAGCTTCCTCCTCGTGCGATCACTCGAGAGGCTGTTGAAGGCGGAAAAGTTGCGCCTTTCACCCACCCTTTGAATTTGTTGGCAAAAAAGTTAAAGCTGGCTCTCGGCTGCAGGAGCTCAAGTAAAGGTGAAGATAGTTTGGGATTATCCTCAGTTGTTATTATTAAGGAAGGAAACTACCGGGCGGGGAGGAGAGCGGAGGCAGTCAAGTCAAGAGCTCGTTTATGTGTCTAGCGGAGAAGAAATTGTGAGCAGAGTCCGAAATTAGAAATTCGCTGATTTACGCGAACGAAACTCAACTTGTCAGTCCTGCGGCTGGCGAGAAGGGATTAGATTTTCCTAAGAGAAGCAGTCGCCCGCGGAAAAAGCATTTATCGGTTTCCCCAAAACTCTTCCTAGTCTGCAGTGAGTACTGCCTAAAATAAGATTGAACTCAAAAGGAGAAACTCAAGATTCTATTGGAGGGAGATGGGCCAGAACGTATAATCGGTAAAGTTGACTCTGGTTATACACCTGAAGAACGTTAAGTCCTTTTAAAAGTTGCCTCGCTCTCTCTCTCCCTCTCTCTCTCTCTCGCTCTTTCTCCAGCTGTATAACTGGTGGGCACGCCCACTGCATCTAGATCCTTCAAGGAGTCTCATTGGCCGTCGCATCCACTGTCACTTGCACAGTGCTGAGCACGCTAGTTCACAAGGAGAATTAGAACCTTTGTAGCTAACTCAATTAAAAGGATGTATAAATGCCTCGCCGGAGAACAAGTTCCCCGGATGATCGGATTTGTTCCGAATTATTACGCAGTGCACCTTCATCTCGGGATCTCGATGGCTTAAACCCGGTAAAATTGCACAGGTACAAGGCTTAAGACCCAGCGAAAAGTATTCATTTACCGCGTTTGCAAGTCATGCTGCCTTCAAAAGATCTCCTGGTGCCCTCCTTCTCTTCCAAGAGTTACTGTAGTTTACATGTCACCCATCCAATTGAAGACGGGTTTTTCTTGTAAAAAAGGTTTCAATAAAAGAACTGCAAAACTTCAAAGGAGTGTAGCTATAGTTACAACGCTAATTCTTCGCGACTGGAATTGTGACCGAGGTTGAAATCAGGAGTATTTGAATATTGTAATGCGAATTTCGTTAATCGAGGAATATTTACATGAGTACGGGAAGCTTAGAGTTTCGAAGCTCACAGTTTCTTGGATGTTCTTGGATAATTCCCATTGGGGCGAAAGTGCCCTGACTTCGGTTGTAGGTACATATAAACCTTCTGTACTGTATGTACATGGATGTGAAGGTGCATAAACCTGGGGATTTTTTCAACCTTGTAATTTTGCAAATTGTGAGTGCCAACTAGTCAAGTTGTACATGCATGCACGAGGATAAATAACGGCTGCATTCGACGGGTGGTGATGATGGAAAGGCAAAGTTGGCGCATTTCAACTGCTGGAAAAAAATCGCACTCGTCGACTCATCATTTTGAGCACAAGTGCCTCTCATGTCAGTTATTCAAGTATTTCAGTTGGAGTTTCTGTGAGTGCTTTATGCTTTGTGAATGGAAAGGTGGGAGTCCAAGGCCGTGGGAACGTCTGTTGTTGGGTGACTTTGGACGGAAAGTAAAGTGTGGAATTAGAATCTTGCTACTGACTTTGTGGCGCAAGGACTACTAGAAGTTTAAAAAGACTGGTCGCTGGAGGAGAGAGGGAGAGGAGGCCAGTTATTTCTTCTTAGTATGGCAGGTAGCCGTTGTACGGTAATCAATAGTTAGATCAAGTGGGGAAAATTGGAGACACTTTGACATTTGGGATGGAATGAAGAAGAATTAACTGTATATTAGGAGGAGTGTAATGGGTGAAAGTTTACTTGGTTAGTTGCTTGCTCCGACACTTGTTTCAGTGAATGTCCCATTCGCAGTTCATGTAATGTGTACTGAAGTGGACTGGGATGGATTAAGCCCGGGATAGATAAGGATTTGAAAGGCTGTGCGAACTGGCAGCCTTTAAATGAGAAAGTCAAGCCGGACTAACGTGGTGAAATATGTTGAAAATCGCACACAATAAGCATCACGAGTTTAACGTTAAGCGATTGAAAGTTCGACTCCCATTTCCAACTACCAGATTTATCTATGGCATTCTTCCGAACTTGCATCAGTATCCTGAGTCAGTATTCCAATTTTCTCCGGCTCCTTTCTCCGCTCTTGATATCAGTCAGACCCAGCAACAATATCCCAGTCAGCCAGTCAACCAAGCAGTCAACCAGCACGGAAGAAGCTCATGCAGAAGGAGAGAGGGGGGAGGGGGAGGGAAAAGGAGAGTGAGAGCGAGCGAGTGGATGAGTCTGCCTCTAGTGCTACTTTCACCGAGGCGAAAAGCACGTTCTGGTGCCAGCAGGCTGGATGGAATCCACTCCGATTACCGTTACCATCACTATCATACCGTAAACGTCTCACGTTCTCTCTCACGCCCAACCAAGGCATTTACCAACAAGCATTCATCTTGGAACAACACACGGTGTCCAAAGTTAAACTCTTCTACTAAATCTGGCGGACCTACTACAGTGGAAGCTCCACTTTTACAATCAGACTTTAAATATGCTCCACAGATATTTCACTCACCTCCCCTCCAAAGTCAAGTTTCCACCCCGCCCAACTCCAGCCCAACTTTCACTTGGAGTAGCGACCATATCACGCTCCTGATTCCTGTCTCGAGACCACCCCGACCTCTGGGCATTGTCCCGCTTCCTCTCAGTCAGCTGAGCAAGGCGTCATCCCCATTCCCCTTCCTTAAATCAGTAGTTCCAAATCAATAATTTATTGAGAAACAAGACTTGGCCACATTTCTTGACAAAGTATATGCAGAGGAGTCGTGATCTAATCCTCCAGATCAGGAACGTCAGCCGACTTTCCGACTTTGATTTGATCAGAAGTGCTTGCGGGTTACGCATTGACGACGTGATCCAATCTCTTGGAGCACAGCTCCCAACTCGGGCGCACATTGCACTGTCCTGCTTTGCACACAGGAGAAAGCACAGGGCCTAGGAGCAATTGACGTACAATAAGTGGATTATTTATCCGCGGAGGAAATTAAAATAGCTATGTATGTGAGTTTTGCCACACCACGTTCACCTCCACGGCTGATTAATGACCAGCCGGTTGCATTCGTACACTGGAATGCTTGTTTTGTAAAATGAGGACCACAAAGCACTTATTGGACTGTTTCCACTGTGAGAAGCACTGACTGAGAGCTCGTCTCAAGTAGAAGGATGAAAACAGTAGCTCTCGTTCATTGTCTCAGGGTTAAAATTGGAAACAGGCTTAGTTTCAGCCTCACAGTTCCCATGCCGGCAGGACGCGAAAGACGCTTTTGTTGGGAGGTTTACTACAAGAGGACATTTCGCCGGGGAACTGCAAGCCACAATGTCACCAGAGCGGCACATGAGTCCTTTAAAGCACGTGTGCATAATGAGAAACTTGAGGCACTCAATCATTTCTTGCACCATGAATGGAATTCCAACGATTATCATAAATCGGAAGGGAGAATACCTCCAAAATGCGCACACTTCCCTCCTGTGCATGATCAAAACTGAATTAGTCTGTAGACGCAAGGCTGACTCTTCCTCTCATGCAAATGAGTCTCAGTCACCGTGTCGACTCCCTGGGCTTGGTCTATATGGACGCTGTCAAGAGATGAAATATCACAACGGTTCTGTGACTCTTCTGTGATGACGGCGACGACGACGACGACATCATCTCATGCTAGTAGCGTTATCGATTCTGAAAAACACTCGGCACTCTTAGTTGGACTAACACTGTAACATATACGACCTGACGAGTCCATCTCTATGTGGGCTAAAAACTAGCAATGTTTTCCGGCTCCTTTCATCCTTTGTTTTCTATTTCACAACATTACATGCGGGGAATTTACCGCCGCCGCCCACACTATAAAGCCCGTCACACAAAACACCCGCCTGGTGTGGACATGGAATACCCACCCTGTGAAAATAAAATGTTCCATGCTATCACGCGTTCCTCTCATCCTCCCATTTATGTAACGTACACGATGCACACGATCCAGTCAGCATCGTGAATAATAAACAGGTCATTTAAGTGTCGGCAACACTACCGCGCCCCATGTCTCATTTTGAAGCATGCCTCTCGATCTTGCTCCAAGAGCCGCGATTCACTTTCTCTGCGTGGACAAACTGCTGTGGAAAACTTTTCGTCATTTCAAGACCCACTCTCAGGGAAATTTTTCCCACGTGCTTCACTCGTAAACTGGGAGAGAGATAGTCTGAGTTTAAGGCTACTCATTGGAGGATGGGTAATCCACGTAGGTACGTAGACACGGAGTCACTCTCGGCGGCTGGATGCGTTGGACAGTCCCAGCGCTAGTAA
>VRMD01001344.1:0-17416 GCA_009872375.1 Sminthurides bifidus
AATACTCAAGTCGACGTTTTAGTCTCCTTAGATTCAATGGGATGGAAAGGAGTATATGAGGAAACTGCGTGTTTCCCCGAGTTAAAATTGCTCACTTTTTCCTCCCGCAATTTTTTCCGCTTGGGTTACTAGTCTCGCACTGGAAGCCAATTGTTTTCCATAGCAAAAACGTTATTAAATGGCTGCTACTTTCTATATTGGATACCTAACTGGTATCAATACCGGCCTTTAATACTTTGATCGGGTCCTACTTGATGTAATTCAGCTGCTTCATAGTGTATGGGAACATGTTTCACCGAGTTTCTTCAATTCAAGCTGGAACGACGTAATAATTCAGCAAATATGCACATGAACACCAGCAGATTACACTTGTCTTGGAAATGGCTCGTGTTAGACACATGTCTGAAATGCAAATCACCGACAGATAAAGCATAGAGTCAACCAAATCGGTATTTATGTATCCTTACCTCCGACTTGAAGCGTGGCGTTCCTACTCCTTGCATTTCCGACTTGGTTCCGTGCTACGCACCAATATGTACCGCTGTCGGACTCCTTCTTGCCTTCTGTTACACTGAGGAAGAATAAATCAACCGCCAGGTAAGAATATCCGACGTCCGTCGTTCGATGGACTGTTGTTGAGTAAGTCACCATCTTTGAACCATTCTATCGTAGGGTCAGGTTTTCTGCAACATTAAAAGAATTCCGTTTAAATGTATCCTAAAGCTAAAGCTCTCATTTAAATATGTTGAAGGTCTACAAAATTAATTTCTCACCCTTCCGCCTTGCAATTTAGAGTAGTGGGTTCATTCTTCTTCACAAGTACGTCTTTCGGATGCTCAGTGATCCGGGGTGACCGATACTGACCTGAAAATAAATTAAAAAAAGTCATTAGTTCAAAACATTCGCTTGCATGTTTAATTCCTCGTAATCAAACGCTACTAGACAACTGCACCCACCCCCAATAAAAATTACCCTGGTCCTGCCCGATAGTGGGCAGTGCCTTGTCCACGGTAATAAAAAAATACCATGTGCTCTCACAAACTTTTGGGCATTCAAGCCAACTCTCCAGGAAACCAGACCCTGACCACTTATAAACCACCTAATTCAACCACACCAATATGCACAAAGAGAGCAAAGGAGCTAAACGAGCATCTGGTCCAATTTTTTCGTGCAAACGTACACCCTGACTGTACGACTGGAATATTTAAATTCCAATGACTAATTCGCATGTCAGATGGATTTCCTCCTTGAGTTCGTTACTACTCTTCTACAAAATCTACCATTCGTTCCAGCCTTCCCCACGCAATTTCTTCAACAACCAGAGCATAAACCCGAAGTGGGCCCAAACCCAGGCAGCTAGCCAAGGCAAACATTTTGTACACTTCATGTTCCCGAACCCAGGAAAGCAACAGCAGACAATCCGCACGAGCAAATATGCATACGTGCAACCAGTACTTCAAAACCTCCGAACTCCCATCTCATCTCGAAGGTAAATACTAAAGAGGGAAGTGGAAATTGAACAAGCGCACCCTCTCAACCCTTGTCAGAACTGGCATCCATCAACAGCTCAATATTAATTGCGGGCATCACCTGTGAGCTTGTTTGCATACCACGTATGTATCATCATGCCAGTGGTGCAACCAAGTTCTGGAACGCCAACCAAATGAGTAACAGACACTGTATTTCAGCTCAGGTCGGCCATTTCCATCCAATTTCACTCCAGACACTTCAATGTCTTTCAGCCTGTCTGCCTTTACTTCTAGGCTGTAGAGATTGCATACTGGGTGCAGGAGGGACGAGCGACTCTCTGTAATCTGTTCACTTGTAAACCTGATCATCCTGAGGATATTCCATGATTAATTCACTTAATATTTTAACTAGAGCTGAGCTCAGGCTGGAATCTTGGCATGGTACAATACCACATAAACGACCTGTAGGCTGCTCCGAACTCTTAATCCTTTCGAGTGCTCAGAACAGAATGAGAAGCTTCCGCCACACTCCCGTACAGCCTGCCTACGTGTGTATTAAATTATCAAATAAATTAACCTAGACTCCACTGTCATTCACTCTCATCATTCAAACTAAGTTACGTAATTTATATTTCACCAAAACACAGCTGCAACAGGCGGCAAAATTGGCCCATGGCAAGCCACTTATGTAAGTCCCTTGCACAATTTCCCCTTCCATGTTTACATACTACACGTAATTTCTGTAAGTACTCGCTATGACTTTCTACTACACCTGCTGCTATACATCCAGTGCTTATCCAAGGTACCTGCTTCCAGCTCATGTAATTCCATGTTTTTGCTACACATTCCACATAGTTCAGATAATAAGAGAGCGGTTAAATAATTTTAGTTGTTGGGCCATGTTTCTCTCCGAACTTAATTTGAACTTATTTATATTCACTCAGCAGCTAATTTCCTCCGAGGCGCGGGTCACATTCACATCCGTCATGTGTCTATCACCACATGGTCCAATTACTTCTGGTAAGACCTCTGGCATGGAGTCAAAAATACTTGGAGTTTCTAACCCGCTGCGAGCCCGTAATAAAATTCCGTAAATCAATTTCATTCATAAGTTTCTCTCCTCCGGACGTAAAAAACTCTTGCATCAAATTAAATTTAAGATGCACACAAAACCGAAGACCCGAAGCCTCGAAGCCTCAAGAACATGATCGAACTGCCTGCTCTTTCACCTTCTCCCACTCCTCTGCGGTTCCAACAGCTGTTAGAGACACGGTAATAAAATCCAAGACTTATTACAGGACAGGTAGCGTGCAGAGCTGGAACTGAAATTGCCGAAAAGCCATAATCAGCCGGCAGCTTGGCAAAGGCTCTCACATTCATCTTGTAATTATAAGTGCCTTTTATGACAGTCATATATTATGTGTGGCGGTGCCTCTTAACTCACCATGTCAGCTCAACCTGGGGTCAGAGCGCTAAAACCTGCCCACCTAACACCCATTTTTGACGCCTTGTCTGAAATCAGAGGTTTTCTCCAAAATTTTCTCCCTTTTTTTCTCCACGAATGTCGTAACAAAAACAAGACCGACTGTCAATTTCACTCCTACAAGCACTAATCAAAGCCCTGAACTGAAGGAAAGGCAAGACCTCATCGCTCCTTTTTGTTGAATCAGTCAAAAGTATGGAGCTTTCGTCTGGTTCTCGCTGTCGGTCTGCAGATTCCAAGCAGTTACTCAAGCTTTTTATCCATTCACCACATACTAATCAAGGGAACACAAGCACAACTACAGGAATGTACACAAGCACTGAGCCAAAACCCCCAGCATTGGAATTGTTGTCCAAATAAGTAGATCCTTGAATGAATTACATAATTTACAAACTAGTTCACCCATAAAATTACCCGGCTGAGCGTCCTGTCAAGAGCATACAGCGAATACAAACAGTAAGTTACACGACCGAGTTACAAAACCCTGACGCAAAAACGCCAGTCGAGTTTTCTCCTACACGCATAAATGCCTAGAGCAAAGGGTTGAAAGGGCTCATATTGCCAGGAATTCTTCCTAAGAACTGCAAGTTTCAAAGAAGGCAAACTGTGTGCTCGAAGGAGTGTAAAAACGAAGCATTAAATTTTCCGAAATGCATCAACGAAACTGAACAAGCAGCTCTAACTCGAGTCGTAGCGAGGAGAAATCATATAAACAGGATGCTTTGCCTCTGCACAGTAAGAAGGCACATGAAAAACTTGCATCTTGATCCAAGTAAGAATTCAAAAGCCGTAAAGAGCTCCTCAGAACAACATTGCACTGGAATCAGAGAGCGAGCCAGGACATTTCACGCATTCTAAAACTGCAAGCAGTAAAGTTTTTCTCCTCATGCCTTTGGCTTCGGCTTGCCATGGCGACGTACGAAATCCGCCGGTAAGGATCAAAATAATTTTAAATTATGGCTCGCGCCACCAGTAACAAGTCACAGCCATGGCTTCAACGGCTTTAAAAGGCAACTCCAACGAGGTCTTTCAGGGATCAAGTTCATAAACCATGTTCAACTGCTCATAGATAATTTATGTGTCGATGGTTCGTGTTATGCTGTGTGCTTGCACTGCATTCTTGATTTTAAGCCTTGATATAAGATAGAAACATGGTTAAAGAGCTAGGAAACATTCTTTCAAGATTATACTTTGTAACCCGAGATTGCAAATAAAGTATTGCGATCAGAAATGCAACCACCCAAACTTCGAACACGTACTTTTTGCAACATTTCTAGTAAAGAAATAAGCCTAGCATTGAGTAATTTACTACTTGCACTGAATTCCAGGCACGAAACCGCAGACAAAACTGTCGGATTAAGTCTCGTTAAACAGAACCGGGACACGGGTAGACGGCACAAACAAAGGTCATCGGCAGAAGACACAGATAAAAAGATCAAGGCGCAGACAGTCCGTTCCGGCCATTAAACGTTTGAATCCATTGAAAATTGCATTTTTATGCGAGCACAGAGCTACAATGCCTATTCCCATGGCTCTGTTAATGCCGGTGGTTAATCCATTAGCAGAGATTTAATCTAATCCCTCATGAGTTGTGCCGCAGCATGGCAAGGCTCTTTGCCCCGCTAATTTAATGTGGAGAGGATCCAGCATGGAGTCATTGGAGAATGAATTGATAAATATATCGTGTGTGTGAGCGCGGAGCGAGATCACAAGATTTGATTCACGTAATGACGATACGCCTTCACAGGGATTCGAAAAATCAGCAAGGGGTCTTTTACACGCTCGCTGCTCGCTCAACCATGGACTCTCGACGGGTAAATTATTTTTTCACCCGAAAAAAGGAGGCTCATTACGCGTCCCTTTCGGTCCAAATAAATCGCGGTGGCTTCCATACACAACCCATACTGCATTGCAACTTTTGAACTCGGAACAGAGTCAGCCCTTAAATCAATCTGTGCTCCCCGGTTGCCCGGGTACCGGGCTCTTTATCTCCTCATTTTGTCGCAGTCCTCCTCCATGCCGAAGATTGCATAGCCTTTCTACCCTACAGTGTATGCTGTCTCTCTTTCAAATCGTACATGGTTCAATATCAAAGCACTTTGCAGCCTCGAGCCAGCTAACTCCGATGCCTTTGATGATGATAGCAGGCGTTGGGTCTGATAAGTTGTACATATTTAAATAGCATGTCTGTCCCACCAAGCTCCTTGATTTTTACACCCAGTCTCCATTTCCTCTTTCAGATTTCCTTCATGACATTCAATGTTCATTCAGTCATCAGACAGTCTGTCTACTTGTCAGTCAGTCAGTGTCACTTACATCCCACCGCGCGCAAGAGATGTAGCCCAAGGAAATGTACCCGTAACAAGCCTAGTCAGCAGCAGCATAGTTCTCAACCTCATGCTCATCATGAAGCTGGTGCTCAGAACTGAATTACTAAATTCCAGCTGAGATTCCCAGTAATCATGATCATTAGCGTCTCCGGAAGCCTCACGTTTTCAAATTTTTGGCCCATGACGCAGTCTCAAATGTGTGCCATCTGATCCAGTTAAATGAGGCAATTCTCACGGGAAATGCTATACTCTTTTTACTGCCATGTATTACGACATCAGCTGTATGCATCATCCCATTACATTACTTTCACCCTAGTTTCAGTATTACTCCCAGCTTCAAAGCTGTGTCCCTTATGCTGAGAACCAGGAACAAAATCAACCTGTGATCTCTAAGATTGTACACACGTACGCATGATGACTGACATCTTTAGAATCAGACAAGGAGAATTACAAACAGTGATACAGTATGCTAATCAGGATCAGACCTCCACAAACTCCGATTCCTTGACCATGTGTTGGAGTTCAGCTGAAGGGTGGAGAGCTTTAAGTGTCATCGAGAGCAGAAAAGGAATTACCTCGACCACTCGAAACATTGTCCGAGGAAAAAGACATGCCAGTAAATGTCCACTCAATACCTGAGGAAAGTTGGTCAACAGCGTTTTTCTTTGC
The DNA here is from genome assembly GCA_009872375.1 of Sminthurides bifidus. Lineage (NCBI taxonomy): Eukaryota > Metazoa > Arthropoda > Collembola > Symphypleona > Sminthurididae > Sminthurides > Sminthurides bifidus. Next base: position 5,952 of record VRMD01001344.1, read on the forward strand.
TTTTCTGCCATCTTCTCAGAGTACTTCACCCACCCCCTGCGATTCACCACGACTTGAAAGCAGATGACCTCCTACAAGTATGCGAATCATGTTTAACTAACTCCCTTCTCGGCAACCCTCATTAATCACTCAAGTTACTTAAAAATCTTATCGCTAAAACTGTAATGGCATAGATAAATCCAGCATCGAGATTTCTGCAACTGCCAACACTTTTTCATCACCTAAGGCCACAGAGCCTTTGGTGTTCATCAAAGGATCCAAGTGAAGACTCCTCTCCAAATCAGCAAAAGACAAAGTAGGTACTGACAATGGCGAAATTTTTTTCAATAAGGCTATCCTTCCTAAACGCCCAACTCAAACAGCACATTTTCTCCCTCGGTAGGGAAGGAATGCTCCTCGTAACCTGTCGTCTTCATCCCTCGAGCAACCTCCCCAATTCACCACACAGGGCCACAGGGTGTACTAGACCTGTGTACGCAATTACAGTCGGAAATAATTTATTTGTTTTAAATATTGCTGACTCACCAACCTAGAAAGATGATCAGCCTCCTGCAAACAGGCTGAGGGGCTTCAGCAAATACAGTGCGTGAATTGCAATCGTAATTCATCGTCTGGCTTCGCCTGTCAATGTCTACTAACTAAGTCTGAACTGCAAGTTTCCGATTCCCGGTACCAATACCAAAACCGAGTACATTATTTGCCAGACAGGGGCTTGATCAACTTGCTGTTTATTTAAACATGTGCCTGTCATCTTCACCGTTCTTTGCAGCTCGTAGAGCACCTCCGGGCTTTCCAAATTACACAAGCTGGTAAAGACAATGAGGCATGACAGAGATACAGGCATGCAGTGAGACCACTCACACTTGCAGTGTAAACTGACTTGACTTGAGAGACTGAAGTGCACTTGAGATGTGGGGACATTGTCGACTTGAACTTTTACTAGCTAATGACTGAAATTACCTCCGGGAGGAAGAAAAAACAGGGTAAACTATACCAACTTGGTAAATGTATACGATAATTCATTCAGCGCTAACAGTCGAATTTGTTTTACTAACGTCGCAAAGACATTGTCACCGTCATAAAGAATAGGGTTTTGTCAGTGTAATCGACGGACTCATCCTAGTATATGGGAAAACGACCCTGCTGACTCCGTTCCCGAACGAAGAGCTTGACTGATGAGTGACAAGCGACACTGGAACTGTGGGGAATCTAATCTCCGTGTTTACTCTCCAACTTTACTTACTGAGTCACTGTGACAGGTCGACCTGATCCCAAGGAGTCTAACCAGGCAAACCGAACTAACCTAATAACGGGTCTTAGCCAGAAAGCTGCAGCTGCAGGCACTGAAGTCCTCTGAAGTCTAACAAAACTCTTTACTTGGGGCCCTTAGCATGATGGTACTTTAGGTAAGGTGCTACAACATGGTGCTAGCAACTCCGTGCCTTGGAGCAAGGCCACTCGAGAACTTTAAGTACATGGGACTTCACCTGCTCCCTGGCCGGACTCTCCAATCGATGAAGTATCTCCAGGAAAACACAAGACGTAATTCAATTACACGTACTTTGTTTGAACAGATACCCTGGTTCTGAAGCCTGAAGAGCTCCCAGGCCTGCCTCAGCATCTAAAGGCATTGAAACATAGATTTCTGTCTTGACAACTTAGTGCAGTCCCTTTACTTGAACAAGTTCAAAACCAATGGATGAAGCTGGTAAGAAACTGCTCTTCCTCCTCAGCTAAATCCGCTGTATCTTGGATAGCTCTCATAGTCATTAGACGAAACAGCAAAAAGGCAGAACGAGTTAAAACAAACACTGCTTGGAATCATAGCCGTAATCCATTCATCAAACGTCAGCCCCGTGACACCCTGATTCAAAATTCGCATTAACTTCCCGCATTCCAGGCCGAGAGAGTAAAATCCACAATTTTCACCCGGATTCTCCCGCTCTATTAAGAAAACAAGGAGGAATCAACCGTCTCCTCTTCCTTCGTTGCTCAAATTGCTTAAAAGCTTAAAAATCCCAGTGTCAACAAACACTCTTGTATGATTTTACTCCTTGGCCACCGCACCACCACCATGGAATCAGACAGAGGGGATATTTCAAAATACAATTTATTCTATCCTTGTATTATAAAATTATCATGAGACTCTGTCGTCAACCCTCCAGTCGAACCCATCTGTGCTGATAAAAATACACACAGGCAGGCCAGCTTTAACCCGATAAAGACACACAAGACAGTCCTCCCTCTATCTCGATCTAATAAATACATCCCTCCTGTTTCTTGTTCACACGCTTTTACGACACTTTGAAAACTAATTCTCCCTTGGTCACAATCCGTCAGCTTATTCAGCTACGAGTATGGGCGACACCCAACCAAGGTTTCATGGGTTAGAGCAACGTACAACGGATCCTGCGTTTGATTTCTCGTCAACCCGAAACCATGTGTTATCCATGGGTGAAAAGCTTTGATTTTATAAGTATCAATTGAAATCAACCCTATGGCGCAGCATCCCTCCCTCGTCTCCTCTGTCCATGAATAACGTGACAATGAGGTCTCACAGCACGTTTTCATCTTTGCTTTCTTTATGTCTCCGGGATTTGTAACCAACCGTGGTAGCGATAATGCACTGTAGTGCATTGGGGAGAGACTACTTGGAAAAGCGGCACACGTTTCCCTAAAAACTTGTCACAAATCCTCCACCCTTTCTTTTCTTGTCAACCACATCAGTTTTCTCAAGCTCACAACATTATTCAATCAGCAGGAGCGTCGTTGCGTCATCATCGATCTGTAGGAATTACCCGCCTTTAGCTCACAAATGAACAACGGAATGGTATGTAACACATTTTAGCTGATGTGGCATGCGCCGCATCTCAATTCTTCCCGCAAGTCTGTTTTAAATCAGAAGAATCGCTATCAATGGGTAATACGATCGCGAACTGTTGCAGAACAGGAATTTGGACAGAAACAACATCGTTTAACAACATAGCAATTACTCGCTCCTTGCAAAATAATTGATACCTATCGCAAAATGTGGCCCTGAGGCTTTTCCAACTCATGGAAGTAAACTTTTCCCCGCTCCCAAGTTCCTACCCTGCGATTAGCAAGCTGCAAGTTGTCCATCAACTTTTCCCGTTACAGATACCAGATAACAAGACTGGGCCGGATCCCAAGTCCAGCCCCTCATCATGTCAAACTCATAACAATTTGCACATAATCAGTAATAAAATCTCTGTCGGATCAAGTAAATTCACATCTTCTTTCTGCTTTGTCTCAGGGAATCTGCCCGTCAGTCGGAGAACCCAACTCAACTCACATTCGCAACCTTTTTAACACGGAGCAACACGTGATTTCAAGAGCAAAAAGGATTAGAGGCTCGAACACTGCGGGAAAGACACCAGGTCGAGATTTACATCAGGCCGGAGGCTGGACAACGTTACAAATCTGTGATGACAGGTGATCTGTTTCATTCGACTTAATACAAGGGGAATAATTCATCCACCTTACTCCAACTGCTCCACTCTTAAGTCCCTATTCTTCTTCCCCTCAATCCATAAACCTGTCAAACCAATCCCGAAAACAAAGTACATAGTATCGCAAATTTCCTTCTCTTCCTGGAGGCAATGAAATTCATAAGAAACGGGCTTGTGAAAAGCTCTCCTCCTCTTCCTGCTTTCAAATCAAATGTATAGAGATGAACTGATTTGGTTCACTTCCACAAGACCACGTCCCAAACCGTTTGACGTCTGCTGTCGTGCTCCCTGCTCATCAATACCGTTTGTATCGAACACGAATCTGCTCTCTATTCCCCTCGCCTTGAGTGCATTTCCTCCACCAAGAACCGCAAACTACGTTACCATTAATCCAATAAGGTAAAAAATCATCCTGCTCTGGGCACGTTCCTCTTTAAGTAAAAGCTTTAAAAGTTGGGAATCCTCTTGCCGGCTGTTGTTTTCCTAGTTTTCTGTAGTTTCTTCGCCGGAGAACCATGTCAGCTATCAAAGACCAGACTCATGTGCAACTTTCAGCCGAGCCTTGCAATTGTTTACTACCGCGAAGCTCTGAATCGACGCCTTGCAGGCATCGAATGCAAATTCCACCGAGGTGAGGGAAACAAGTCACGTATAAGCCCCAGTCACATATCAACGTCAAAGCTCTAAAATCGATACTGCATATGGCGAAACCCACTGATCGTGATCTGATAAACATGGAAATATCTCAGACGTGAGCCTTAATGAATGCCATCTTGGACTTCGATTGGCCCGATGGATCGCGATCCTATCATCACGCAGTTTTATTTGCCGTTTCACAAGTTCACAAGCCTGGCAGAGTACCTTTTGCGGTGCCCAAATGCAAGAGTATCATCAATCTATTTTGTGTACCAAATCAGGCTCAAGTTACACCACAAGGAAACCCAAGGCTCGAAGAAGATCCCGCTTCTAATCTTGATGCAGCTATCAGCATCATGCATCATTTGCACCCCCAATCGAGGACAATCAGCTCGTAAAAGCGCACAAGCCAGAACATATCAACAATGTCGGAGTCTGGAGTGAAACTCGTGAAAGCTCCTTTGACAAATGTTCACACATCCAATAATAATTCCGACTCCCACATCTCCTCGACTTTTCCTTCTTAGAGCACGCACAAAAACCAAAGCTCATCCTGCAGACAAGGGTGATGCAGCCGTTAAGGTCGTCTATCGCAATTATGATATTTATTACGACTCTGATCCTGATCTTGAGGTTGGCCATCTTTTAGTAGGGAGCCGAAAATAGAAAAATTCTTTCCTGTCAGATATTTTCCGCACTTGAATTATTTCTCTTCCGAACGTCTTAAGCTGATCCGCTCCTCCAACTTTGTTGATTTATCTGGAAGAAATGCTACATTTTTGGCATACAAGCAAATATCCAGTAATACAAATAACGTGGAAGCTCTTCTTCCTCATCTTTGCTCCCATCCATCCTCCGTTTCCAGGATTTCATCCCTTCTTTGCCCGTCTAACTTCCATAATTTCATTGAGAGTGTGTAACCACAAGAGTAAACCAGGATCTCTTAGTCGAGTCGCGGCTGAGTGCCTAAGTAGCAGTCGATATTGACTCTGTGTAGACTTTCCCAAATCCGGAAAAGAATTCATGTAGAAAAATAAGTTTCATGTTCTTCAATTCCATTCCCGTCCACGTCGTCTTCTTCGAGGTAAAATTCCCCTTGAGAAGCCGCAGCAAGCACTCAAAGAGGGCAGAATCCACCCTCGTACCCGGTTTCACCACCGTTCAGAGCAGGGCATGAGTTCAACCCTCCTCCCTCGACCGTCTTTCAATTCCTTTTATGTGCCAAAATACGAGTAATAAAATAAGGAATTCCACGTCAGTGAGAAGAAGACACATAAGGAGCAACTAAAACGCGTAGAAATAGTACCCCCGACATGGAATGGCGTTTGAGGAAAAGATTTTTGGGGAAAATCTAAAACCGGCATGCTTTCTCACTGCCAGATCGAAATCAATTCTGCCTAAAAACCAAATCCCACACAATATCGTCATAGCAACACTCTTCTTTTATCTTCCAGCCGTGCAGAGATGATGCAGTACCTCTAGCAACCCTTGGTCTTGAAAATGCTCATCCCTACTACGGACGCCGTGAGGTTCTCAAAATACTGTACTTTCCCAACAAACTTGAACACCATCCCCCACACTTTTCTCCATTTTCTCAAGAAGGGGAGAGCAACTACTTACATGACTCTTCTCCATGCTCTCCGACCTTCTTTTCCAAATTACTTCCAGTTTCAAATACCTCATTGCTACCTCCTCTCCCTTTCTTAAATACCCGCTGCCTCGGTCCCTGCCGCTGAGCAAAAGACCCGCTTCCGACTTTCATCTACTCGACCCTCCTCTCCATATCTTAACGCGGGCGGAAAACTAACTTTCCCTCCTTCGGAAGCTGTAGCTTGTCATTCCACAAAAAGTACGACCACATTCACATCAGCTTGCATTAGCAAACCTAATCTAATCTCTCCATAAGTTCGGTCATTAAAATAAATAAGCAAAGCCTGCAGTCAGGAGATATACACGGATTTAAAACAACGTGGCCTCGCCTACGCCCTAAAAAATCCTCCAACCGTTCTAATGGAGGTGCTGCTCTTTTTCTGCAATTTCACAGCTAGTTCGTTAGAAAAACAGGCTAGCAGATGAGGCAAGGTAAAAAAAATCGAAAGAGTCAAACCGATTTCGCAATTAAAACTATTTGTCGTAGCATGACAGCTCGTTGCTTTAAAAGTTTTTGCTCCTCGAAGCTTCAAGTCCTGAGTTCGGAGTATCCAACTTGAGCTTCGAAACTACCAACGCAAGGACTTTTGCTATTTTCAACTTGAAATCCCGGGTATCTCTGTAATCAGGAATTTCCTTTGATCATTAGCATTTCCTAGAATTCTCTATCGCTCTGATGTTAAATCCTATGAATTCTTTCCATTTCACAAGTAGGAACGCGTGCCGCTACTTCGAACTTTAAACTTAAACAAGGAACAAGCGAAATCCAAAGTACAAAACAAGCAGGAATCTCTTTGTAACCCGGAATCCGAACTGACAACTGCGACACGCCATATTTAGACCGATTCTGGCGTTTCAACAAAGATTTGGAACTTGCATACCATTTGCATAAACACTTCTACACTTGCTTTACAATCATCAAAGTTTTTGTTTACGTTGTTCTTCCTAATTTTAAACAAAAGCCGGGTCGTTTGCCTGAGTTCCGTGACCGGTTCCTCTCCGTTTCCGGTCTGCAGAAAATGTAGTAGGCAGCCAATTAAATTCGATTCTTTACGGTATCATTCAAGCTTGACTTTGTGGCCGTTTTTTGCAGTTGGAGATTTGAGTTGGTAGCTAAAACGTCTGCAGTTAGATTTTCTGTAGGCTCCTTTCAAAAGTAAGTCTACTGCCACATTTAACGCTCCGGGCGCTCCCTGATTAGCGTAATGCGCATATGCAGCAGGGTTCAATGCTGGTATCTGGCTCATCATGCTTCGCCTACTCTTTAAGCCTTATCTGTGCATTAAAAAAGTGAACCCGTAAAAGTCAAGCAATTAATAACCGTGAGGAAGCTGATAAAGTCAGTATTGTTTACTCCGGCAGATTAAACCGTAAACCCGTAAACAAGATTTGCCGTAAACAAGGACGACTTTTGGGAATTTCATCCTCAGTCCTTTTTTCAATGCCAGGTTCCTTCCTTGCACTTCATCTCAGTCGTTAGTTGTTTGGGTTGCTGGAATTCAGTAAAAATTTGATACACAGCCTGGCTGCAACTACCACTGAACTGCACTTGCCTACAGTATTTCTCCCCCGCATTCTCATGTCAGCTAGAGAATTTTTCTCCTCGGAAGAACAGAGCACAGCTTTGTTTCGTCTCCAGTTTCTCTCAGTTTCGCATTCCAATTTCATCCACCAGATCGTAGCATTTCGTCAACTCCCTTTTTGCTACAACAAGATTATATTTACCTAATGCACTCCTTCCCTTTCAGCGACACTCTACGACTTTACTTTGCTTCGACTTTTTCAACCTTTCTTTACACGTGTAGCCTGTAGAGCAAATGCCTCAGCATTTCATCATCCGGTTTGCCGAGCTTATGGTAGCCCACTGAATTGCGTAACACAGTGGTTTTGATCCCTTACTTCGTGATAATTTCAAGGTGTCTTCCTAATCGAAAAGATCACAGGCCGAGACACGAGCTTCATCAACAAGATGAAAAACAACTGCCGTAATGCAAAGCACATGCAAAGAGAAATAGTAAGCGAACTTGTATCAGAAAGACGGTTGTAAGACATTGTAATTTTCTTTCTCACAGCCTTTCTGTCTTCAGGCACGTTTCAATCTGCATTCAAATCCTTTCAAGTTTAGCAACAAGAGCGCTTGCAACATGGCATGAATCAGGGAAGAAAGAACAAGAACCGGCAACAACAAACATCATCCTGCTCTTTTACAGTCACAGCCCGTGTTGACATGAGATCAAAAAGGTTTCACACATCACGAATTCATCCAAGCGACCCATCATCACACACGTTGCATTAATAAGACATGCTGAGAGCTCAATGCAACGACAACTGAGCTTCTAACCCGCACCAGGTCTGCCATTCCAGCCCCATCAACTTCTCCATGTAAGGTTAAGTAACCTTTTGATGCAAGTTTTCAAGTCCGGGAATTGTCATTACATGCGTCGTTCTCACGCGGAATCCATGCAACGACAAATGCGTTCACGCCGTCCGAAACGCCTCTTGTTTTACCTCTCATTATTAAAAACAAGCGGTGTCATAAAAACCCTTTTGGGATCTGAAACACACATGAGCGATACTACTTTCGTCTTATGACTTCGTGACTCGGCTATGGCTAACATGCTACATGAGGGCTGAAATAGCTAGAATAATGACACAACATTGGTACTTGCTCGAAATGAAAGCAACTTTGCAAACGTTCTTCCAGCTAACTGCCTCATTGCGTCATAGAGCAAGATCATCGCATGAAGCTGAGATGAGCCCATCTCTCTTCCTCATCTCGGAAGGCGACACAGTGGCAGTTGGCACTTCACAAGCTTTAAACGCCAGTAAAATTGCGTCACCGAGCCGTAAGATCGTCTAACGACACTACGACAACTGTTTCCTTTGTCCTCAGTTCCTTCATTCCAGTGTCATTTATGCATGGCATTAGCCTTGCCTGACTTCATCACAGCTTCTTCAATGGCTTATGAAGAAACCGGGACTGTTTATTTTTACCGATGTCCTCTCCAAGGAGTTTATGCACTCTTGTGACATCACAATGCGAAAGCATATCACTCTGTGATTTGCAGTCGTCATTCCTTCAGATACACACCTAGACCGGCTTCCAGTCAAAGAATGAACGTCAGCTGCCAATTTTACAAAAGGAATCGCACCATCACTTTCAACATGGCGTTTTCTTTTTCCAATCCACCGTGCCGAAAGCATAAAGCGAACTCAGCAAGACTTATGGTTCGATTCCCAGAATGCCGTTTTGGAAATCACTTTGGCCTAGCATACACATTGGCACGAATGACATAAGAGAATTTGCCACGCCACATCAATTTCATTCATGCATTCACCCGACCCGCCGAAAGCAGTAGCAATATCATGTCATCGGTACGCTTCAAAGCGCTTCCTCCACACCTTGTCGGCTGGATCACCTTCACGCGTCTCAGCTACCTGCACCTTGTCTTGTTTGCCATGGTTATTATGTCTTTCCTTGTGGAATACATTGGTCTCGTATACCTGAACCCAACTAGTATCTTTTTTTCCGTAGGTCTTGCTTCTACCTTATCTTCGACNTTTTTTTCCGTAGGTCTTGCTTCTACCTTATCTTCGACTTTGCCTCTGTCCACAAACCGAGCTCAAAACCAATATCCGCAACGGTATCCTTACATCGCACTTTATACAGCTTAAAAGTCATGATATTCTGGAATCTAGCTCCTGAAGCCAAAGCCTGAATCTCGTCACCGAGGTGTCCCACACACCTCATCCGTCCAATAGTCCAACATCCTGGAGATTTATACAAAGCACGTCTGGAAGATTCAGGCAGATCTCCACTAGCAAGTTCTCATCCCTGCCCTGGCCTCATCCAGGTGTATCTTGATCTTGAGCAGGGGAGGATGTACATGTTTTTCATTACTTTTCTTATCCTTTGTGTGCAAGTTTCTTTGAAGAAAGAAGCACGGCCCAAGGAGGGTCGACCTCCTTCCTTGTCCTTTGAAAAGCATGGAGAAAAAATACATCCAGCTGCTGCACTTACACGAGCGAAAAGCTCATAAAATGTACCGGATCCATGGTCTACATGCGGATTTGAATGCATTTCAATGCATTAATCGTAAAGGATCCATCCAACTTCCAGTCACGAAGATACAATTCTTCGTCACTATGGCTTGGCCTATGCCTCTCTCGTTTTACAATCTCTTTAAGACAAGTTTATGTAACCTACATTTGGAGCTGAGGAACGTACACTGTTGAAATTTAATAACTGTTACTTGCCTTCCATGTCACTAGCTGAGACAGGAGACAGTTTCCTACCTTGGCAAATAACTCGATTACCTGCCTACATATATCCGAAGCACTCAAGCATTTCACTTAAATTCTCAACAGTGTATCTGCTTTCAAGCACCGTGTACATGGCAACTGGCTACATGTCAAGCCACAATCTTTTTAGGTTCTGAAGTCAAATGGCTTGTCCTAGATTCGCCATAAAAAATTCGTATCAAGGACTTCCTCTCCAGAAAAGAGGGAAAAAATGACGAATTTTTCATGATCTTTCCATGTCAAGTATGCTACCAGCGGGAGTAAGAAGTCCGCATCTCATCTCCAGAGTTCAGGTCACAGCATTTTACATTTTCACTCCGGTTGTTACCCGGACTACGGCCTCTCGTTCCTACCCTAGTACATGAAATTCTACTTACTGCAGCCAATTTCCTCCCATGTCGTGATCATTCAACTGAATGGCTTACAATTTCATAATCTTTTACGAAACGCCAGTGCCTCCATCATTTCTGATGTTAACCCGTTCCAGCAGCGTAGGACGCGACATTCATCCTCCTCTCCATCCTTGACGGAATGTCATCTCGGTAAAAATAACAAGGCGGTTTTGCTATACGTCCTAGTAAAAACAGTAACCGAGCCCTTTACACGCTCCACTACGTTGTTCCTCTGTTCCTTTTTTGGATTCCTCCACAGCCTGTGTCAACGTCGTGTTACTTCTCCAGCACCAGATATCAAAAGAAGGGTAAAGAGCATTGCTACTGGAAGAAGAAAAGGACTGAAATAAAGAATACATGACGAAGAACAGTGACGGAAACATAAATATTTACTAGATTCTTCATTCCTGTCGCCTTTGCATTACGACACAGCTCATGACTTTCGTCAGAAGAGACACATGAGCGTGAAATTCCTTTACCGAGTCGGGTTACTAAATTCTCCATGGTACAATATGACATCCCGACACATTCACTGCTGCCACTGGGTTTACCAAAAGTAGCACAGTAAGGCCCACAGCTGTGTCATTATACAGTGCGGTTCATGATCTCTGCAAAACTCATTACTGGCAATAATTATATGAAGTCCCTCAAGAGTCATTTTGCAAAACATGGGCTTGAACCATAACCAAGTCACTGTCAGGAGATTGTAGACTTGAAAAGTATCAAATTTCGCCAACTCGTCAATTTCAGCACGTCATTTCGATGCAGTAGTTCATTTCTGCACCACTTTTGAACCTGAAAGACTTCAAGGCATCAATTCAGTAGTTCGTTTCTCGGGCTTTTGCGCAATGCACCAGTAAATGACCTGAAATTGGCCCAGTAGACATGATCCCTACTAAAATCCACGGCGCCGATGGCGTTAACCTACTAGTTTTTCACGGTAGCTTCTGCATTGAAACCACAGCTGGTACTTGTTCAGCCACGTTTTTCTATCAGCTAGGGTCTTTCGGTCAAT
>VRMD01001345.1:0-17411 GCA_009872375.1 Sminthurides bifidus
CACCGAATCAATTCAGTGCTCCGGGCGAGGGAGGTAGAAAGCCAATAGTTTTACTACAGTCGCCAAAGAACCCAGCTGGTGTTGGAAACAATTATGAGGAGGAGGGGGAGGAAGAGAATGAGTCGAGAAACGAATCCGAGCCACAAATCGAAAGACCGAATTCTTTCCCGTACACGGAAAAATCAAACACGCTCGCAGAAGGAGTCATCACCAACACCATCACACCAGACGGCCTCACGGAGGATGGCAAGGCGGGAGGTGGTGGCCCGGCTCCTCCGTCTCAAACGACGTCAGCAGCTTCCGGTGTACATAACAATGAGACTGGGGAATGGCTTCAATCTGAACATAGCAAGCATCACGACATCAGTCACGGGAGTGATGCTGCAGTTGTCAATCCTTATGAGGATGATAGGGTTCAATGGGAGCAGAATTACATGAACTTGCAGCAACACTCCTTCTTCAGCCCGTCTGCCGAGGAAGCGGGAGAAGAGACTCCGATAATCACGGCGGAAGACGTTCTCGGGAAGAATCATCAGCCTGAAAGTTTCGAGAGGACGCTGACGAAATCAGTGTCAATGAGCGATGGACCCGAAGCTACGCATACGACCCACTCTTTCAATACTCGAGATCCCACACTCACCGTAATTGAGCATCACCATCATCTGCCTACGATGACTATCAACCATCCTCCAAGTTACGATGAGGGTAGTCAAATTTTACTCAACAGCTACAGTAATGACGGGGATGGGATGAAACCCGGCTTATCTTCAGTGCCTCTCCCGCCGCTGCCGCCACCGCCAACTGCCAAGTACGCCGGTGAGAGCTCAGCTCTGTATGAAGATGCGGATAAAATCCCCTCGAGCTCTTTTTCCACTTCCCAGGTTGAAGTAAATTCCGGAGGAAATAACTACTTTGGACGTGCTATGGACAAGCCCTCTTCTCCCTACACATCCTCAATGTTCAACCCTTATCTTTCTTCTCCAGATACTTTCTCCGGAGGGAAGAGCCAAGGAAAGCAAGGTCGGCGAACTCACTACGACCGCACAAAGCACAAATACGTCCAACATCCGTCTACCAATGAATTATCTTCTGATAAAGGGCCGTACTCAGATAACCCAAGAGCCAACTCGTTCAAAGATGGCAAGACAAATTTACCTGTGCCGGCCTCACCACCCCTCCCGCCCTCAGGAGGACCTGGAAGTATCTCTTCCTCGTCAATGTTCTCCTCGCATGAGTTTCCGAATTCTCCTGAAGGAGCCAAAACTATACCGGGACCTCCACCGCCCGGCTTCAGAAACCCATACATGCCCCAGATAGAGGATCACTTTAAAGCAATGAGGAATTCCATCTTCAAAGGAAGCAGCAACAGCCCGTTTGAGCAAATCCCGCCACCACAAAGCTTTTCGCATTTCTCCAAAGGAGGATCGTCAGGCGGTGAGGGTGAGGGGCCGGGAAAGGCATCCTCGTTTGAAATCCAACATCCTCCGCCGCCATCATCGGATGGAAACGGACCTGCAAACGCTCCTGGTACGGGTTCATTCATTCCGGGAATTACCGGAAGTAGCCCCTTCACATCCCTTGCTACGTACGTGCAGGAAAACATGGAAGCTGCCAAAAAACGACCCGCTCCCGTATGGCCTGGCAAGTCGGGATCTGGGCCTAATCGGTTTCCGAAAAAACTCCAGCAGGAAGGTCCAGCTCCAGACTACAGTCATCTGAACCCAATGGATAGCTCTTCAAACAGTTTCAGGACAAGTAGCCATTACGATGGAGATTTTTCACCCCATCATCCCAGTTTTTACGAGCCCTCGTCCCCGAACTCTCCGAAATTAACTTTGCCAATGCCTGGTCTTGTTAACATTCCGACGCCGCCGCCAGATTCCCATGCCATGAATCAAGTGACACCAAATCGGCATTTCCCTCCGCACACACATTCCATGTCCTCCTACTCGGACTATGAGCCGGCCAACCCTCCATTACCCAGTGGACATGCTCTCAGCCCGCACTTTGACCACTTTGTACAAAACGCTGGAGAATTCAAAGACGATGACCATCATGGACATGATGAAGAGTACACGCGACTGGAAATAAAAAAGAATAAATCAAAAACAAGAGGTAGCGGAGGCAATGCAGGAGGAGGAGGAGGGGGAGGTAGATACAAAAACACAAATGGTTTTACGGGGAAATTTCCAGAGTCCAACAAGCCTAAAAAATATCTCGGGAAGAAGAAACCAAGCAAAGCCATCGCTGATACGGTAGATCCGGAGAACTACGGCTCGTATTTCCCCTCATCTTCCAGTTCGACAAGAGGCTCGAAAAATCAATACAAGGAGCTGAATGGCGAAAGTGATATTTCCGTAATATCATCTCCGGATTATGCAAACGACGCTAGCACAAGTGCCATGGAATTCGATACCAGTCCTTATGATCCTCCGTATTCATTACCGTACACAGAGCCAGATTATGCGGACGAGCACAAGTACAAGGGACGAGGACAAGATGGAAAAGCAACCAAGAATAAATTTAGGTACCCGTCCAAGAAACGGCCGGAAAAGAACTATTACAACCAGTACGATCAGCAGGAGCAGTACAGGCCCCCTTATCCCCGAGACGAGGAAGAAAGTAACCGGGATGAGGAGAATTACAGTTCGGTAGATCAATCCGACGGATACAAATATGATCAGGAGTTGGAAAAAAACAAAAACAAGGCCAGACCTTCTGCAAGTGCACTGTCAACTACAAATAATGACGGTTCCCGGGGGAAACCCACCACCACCACGGAAACGACAACTGAAGCCGGCCTGGAGCTTGATGAGAGCTCACCAAGTCCCTATAGCGAAACTCCCTACGTCCTCATGTTCCCAAACACGCTTCCAATTCGACAAATCCACCGTCCTCCGCTCCCGGCTCCGGCAATGTCTATTCTGAACAGGGAGGTGCCGATGGTTAGTGCTAGCGAACAAGTTTTGCCCGATGCGGAAAAATTACTTGGTCCAGGTCTCAAAGCCGTTCCCGTCCATCCCAGGCATCAAATGCTCAAAGTTTTGGCAACTAAGGAGTATTTGACTCATTTGGAGACGATCCAAGAAAGGCAACGAAAGCCTCCACCGGCCATCTACACGCCCTACGGAGTTCTTGTCCCCATGCTACCGTCACAAGCCGGCCAGTCCACCAGCTACTCCCAGCTCTCGCCGACTCTGAACAAGAAGCAGGGGAAGATGGACGAAAAGACCCTGCTAGGAATGCTACTCGGGCGAAAGTCCAAGTCGGAATTCGACTCCATGCTCAGACCTGCTGATAAAGGCCCGGACTTGAAAGACAGCATTGACCCGGCTTTGGACATTCTGGCGGAGAAATTAGCTCTGAAATTGTCTTCTTTAGAACCGTTCACTCCCTTCCGTCAATCCGTTTCCAGCACCTATCCACTCATGTACATGCAAGGTACGGCTTACTCGGAGCTGAAGCCTGTTCAAACTCCGTTCGTAAATTCTACAAGTGTGCCTGGGCAAAAAGAGGAAACAAAAGCCGGGGCTTTATCCACTTGGCTGAAGCCGTCGTTAGGGCCTGCTGGGAATTTAGCAGCTCAGTCCCAGTTTTCACAACAGACCATTTCCCAACCTGAACGCTCAACTTCCAGGGGCAACAACAAGTTACACTTCCTCATCTCGGTATGATGGAGGCCGAGGAGCTGATCCGTCGCTCAAGAGCATACTCAAAGACCGCTTGTTCGAAATGCTCCAGGAGTCGTACTCCGAGGCTGCACCTAGTAACACACATGCAGGCGCTGGCCGAAGCCCCGAAATTGCACTCTGTCACAAGTTTCACGAACACGCTGGAAAATTCTCCAGATTTGCAAAACGCCTCCCCTCCCACGAATCCGTTTCTGCAGACGAAAAAAGCCCCGCGTCAACAGGGGTCGTCATCCTCAAAACTTTTGTCTGGAATTCTTAACTTTTCATCTGGTTCTCGGCGAAGTAAGCAGCAGCAACAACAACGGCCGCAGCAGCTACAGCAACTACAGAGAAAGCAGCAACGGCCAACTTCCTCTCAACCTGCAGGAATTTTAGGGACGATCAAACGACTCTTCTCCTTCCCTCCTACAGCCTCTACCCGGCAGGACTTTGTACCAGGGAGTAGCGTTCGTAAAAATTCCAACTACTCCCTTCCCATCATTCCCCCTCATCAATTCCTCGTTCCAGCAGCATCAGGAAACCGGAACAGGGTTCCTACAGATTCAGCCGCGTGGCCAGGCCGAAGAGCCGCCAAGAAGATTATGCACAGCACCACCCTCAAGCCCATCCAGTACAAGAAGGATGGCCTGGAGCGGAATGCGAAAGGAGCGAAAGCAAGACTGCAGAAAACAACAAGTAGCACTGGCAGCAGTGGTAACCAACTCTACGCTGGAGAAAGTGCAACAAGGATTGACCCGAAAGCCTACGGCTTCAAATCCGTAGCCGATATGGAGAAGATGCTCCGTTATCTTCTCAAGATGAAGCCAAAATTGGATACGGCGGAAGAGAAGCTCGTCGGCTCAAGCGAGCAAGAACACAATCCCCCACTAGCATCCTATTCCCCTGCTGCTTTGGAATCACTCATGGAGGCACAACAAGGAGGCCAGAGCAAATCACCCAGTCCCACGTCTCTCTACCACTTTCTCCCACAAGATCCCTTTTCCCAAGAAACCTCCACACTTTCGAAAAGATCCAGCTCCAGTCCAAACAACATGGCTGACTTGACTCCCTCCTCGTCTCAGATAAAGGCGACTGTGTTGCAGCCAAGGCCCTCGGCAAGGGCTCTGAACTTGGGCGCTGAACTCCCACTTGAAGCTGTGTCAAGGAACGAGTCGAGCCGCTAAAATAGCGGAGGACAGCGTGCCAACGACTACGCTCCCGTACCCAAATTTCTTCTTCCCGATTCCCACAAGTTGGAAGCCTATTCCTGATTCCGTCTCATTGCCTTCCTCGAGCCTCGACAAACCGCAAAATCCAGACAATAACTCATCCTCAGATGCTCTCAGTGGAGCGAAGGAACCGGCAAGCCAAGCCAGTGCCTGAGTGGAAGAGCTGATGCCGAACTTTCTCCACTACTTCCGTTCACCGTTCCTGAGAAGTGTAATTAATCGCAGATCAATTTCCGACTTGCCAACAATCTCCTTGCGCTAGAATGCACATCTTTTGTTACCCATGGCAACGGAGTGTGCAATATCGCATCCATGAGGGCTTCAAGTTTCTATCTGAGCAAGTCAAAATTGTTACTTTTGCAGGACTTTTTCCAACCGTTAGATAATATTTTGTACTCAACCTATGTACGTACTTGACGAGAACATTGTGTCTCAGTCTGTTTTTCTCAAGTTGACTATCGCAATGTAATGTTCTTGTCGTTGTTGATAATTTTATTTTATTAGTTAAGAATTTCCTAGTTTAAAGTAACGCCGGATAGTTTAGTAAACGTCCTTACCTTTAGTTACCGACCAGACTTTGTTCTTGATACAAGAGTACCTGCTCTTAGAAAACGTCATGTTTCATACCAACTTGATGTAAATGTTTGTAGCTCAATGCAATTTTCCTTAAGGATTATAGACTTAATGCATTTTGGTTAGTTTCCATTTTTACTTGCACTGACGAACTAGTAAGAGAACATGTGTTAGCCAAAGCGAAGGCTACCTCCTTTGATATTCGTTTGTACACTGATACACCGATACGGAGCAACAGAGTGTGAAAACAATAAAGTACAACGCCAAACAT
Source organism: Sminthurides bifidus (assembly GCA_009872375.1). NCBI lineage: Eukaryota > Metazoa > Arthropoda > Collembola > Symphypleona > Sminthurididae > Sminthurides > Sminthurides bifidus. The sequence continues at coordinate 5,745 of VRMD01001345.1, forward strand.
GATGCGGACGTTAACCTGGCTTCGGCCGAGCCTTCTTAAACTTTTCTCCGGTTACAACTCTCGTTCTCACCCTTTGATGATTGCCAAGGATTGAAAATGACTGACATTCGAACTCGCAGGAGGAGAGAAAGTTTCATATGTAACTTGAATTACAGTCTTGGAGAAGAGTTCTCACACCATGAACCTTGTGTTTATTTTTGTGCGACGTTTGACAAAATGGAGCGTAATTTACAGGGCGACAACTTGACTTGTTTACTTCACTCAGTCACTTTGACAGTGGAACTATGCGAAAGTATACATGCATCAATTTTAATCTCCGGTGAAAGTACTAAGTGGAACTGAGCGCTCAAATGCATCCCTAGCTATTAGGTTACATGGATCGGGGGAGGGGCGGAAAGGGATGAGGAGAACCAACAACTTACCGTTTGATGAGTTTGCGAGTTACATATATGATATTTAATGGAGTGCTGTTTCCGCAGATTTAAATTGATAGCCCTCCTGTTGTTACTCGAACGGAGGAAATAAATGTATACGCGTATATCAAAGTTACAAATGAGCCTGGTAACCCAGCACCTGACGACAACTTCCCAACTTTCAGCTCAGGTGTGCACACGGCTCAAAGTTATGAGCGATACTTTCACTTGAAAGAAGATGCGAAATGTGCAATATTTCCATGGCATCTCGAAGCGTGCATCTGGAATCAGGTATTATTATTATTTTCACAGATGATGGCACGTTGATAATACATTGAAACTGCCTCCTCGTTTCTTTGACAATTCCAATTTGTTATGATGTCAGCATCTACATTTCAGGTCGGGAATTCTGCTTGAAAACATGCTGGAAAATGCATCTTCCATATGTATTGACTTTTATGTGTGAATGAAGTTGCTGATTCAGACAATTCTACCGCCCGACTTTGTACCCATGGAATGCAAGGTTTCAAAATTGAGATGGACTGAAAGTATGAATGTAATGAGAAACGATTTTATTGACACGGAAAATGGACATTTACAGCAATGATAGTTACACGTATTTAAATAAACTATTTTCTACATGATTAATAAGTATGGGTTTTCGTTTGGCTGCATGTAAAGGAAAAAAGTTTAATTATATAAGTCATCCATGTGGACATGAAATGGCATTTTTTAGTTATTTTAACGGATACAGAGTATAAATAATAATCGTTCATATGCAGTCGAAATACACTTTGTAACACACAATATACATCATTTCGAATACTATTGCGAACGACAAAGGAAATAGGATCATTGTAGCGAAAACTGTGAGTAAGAACAGCTTATTCAGATTCCTTGGTCTCGAGCTGCAACTGCGTACAAAGCGGAAAAGGAACATAGCTACACGCGTGTATGTATATAAGTGCTTATTATTAACTTAATTTTTACGTGATTATTTACGTACGTTAGTTTGGTTTATATAATACATCATTTAGCAGTGTTAGATGAATGGATTCCTCCTTCCTTACCTCATCCTATAGGAAGCTAAAGACGCACAATCACTTGCTGTTCAGCTAGCAGTATTGTTGTAAAGTTTATATATGTACACTTAACTGTAATTAGTTGCTATGAGTACTGTACCCTCGTACGGAGCGATTGCTATGCTAGTAGAGCTAAAAGCTACACGTATTAATGTAAGAATGAACAATTGCTTATAGTGTTGCAGTTACAAAAACTCCTTCGACGTACAAGTGTTTGTAGAAAAAAGTTGTGAGAGTCTCAAACTCCTAATTTGTATTCTCTTATGAGTTGAACACAGGCTTTTGTTTGTGTTGTCACTTTTGCGTCATCTGAACAAGATTGCACCTGACTACAGGAAAAGACTATACACTGCTGATTGAATTCACTCACGTTGCAAATATCTCCTATCTTTTGTCCTACCAACCTGAACAAGTTTTGGCAGTTGAATGTTCATTAGGAAAGAATTTCCTTGTGAAATATCCAAAAATTGTACGTTCACTGTATATGCTGCGTGCCTCCTCCCTTTTTAAAAGAGGGGGCTCACAAAATGCAAAGAATTGATTGTATCTACGGCAATGATTCAGCAGGGCTCAAGTCGGTAATGGTAGTGATGTGGCCAATAATGTGTCTACATGTGAAATTTTTTCTCAGGTAATGCTGAAGAGTTTTTAGCTTTTTTTCATAGAAAAAATGATTTCTCGCAAGCATCTGCTGCGATAGTTCGTTGTTGCTGTGAGAGTTGATACGGAAAAAGTGCTTCCATTCGTCCTACCCAACCTCTCGTTTCGTTATGCAAATTGAATACAGTCCATCATGGAATTAATACTCGGTCAAATCAGCATCATTCCACAGATTCAATCACTTCAACTAATGCAAAGGGGGACTAGGATGAAGTCTGATTGCTTACTTTTTGTAACGAGTCATTCGCATTTATTATTGCACAGTGGCGATGAATTCGAGGAGTAAAGGAATGTGAAGGAGGCGAAAAGGAAATGATTTTTGTTCAAAAAAAAGTTCAAATTTCACTGCCTGTGAGTCGATGCAACCTCCCTACCACACGGTGAGAAGGTACAGAGTTGCCTACAACAGCTTCAAGTCTTGCATAGCCTATTAGCTTAGACGCAAAGAATAATCACTAGAGGCTCGTTTAAATTCTTGGACCGTAATAATTTGTTTATCCCTGTTACCTCTACCTATGTATAACTAATATGTATAGCCACATATGTAAGCCTAACGACTAGATGGTTACATTCACGATGAAAAGATGCCCTGGGTAACTTTTGATATTTTCGTAAGTAGTCATTATTCAGAGTTAGCCAGTCCTCTCGGCTCACCACGGGACGCGACCACACATTTGGCATAAATATGTAAAAAGCGCGGCTAGCTTCCCTCAAGATCTCTCACTCACATGGGCAATAACTACGTACAGAATGATTTTGGTGAAAGGTACGGAGAAAGCGTCTGATCACCTCCTTTTCAACTCTGCCAGCTGCACCTTTGAAGACAAGTCTGCTGACTGAGCTTGTGGTCGTAGACCTCTTGGTTTTCCTGAACGTATGTGAATTGTGTGTAATTTTGGGTTCGACTCTCTCTTGCTTTCTGTACCTTTCTCTGGTTTCCTTCCCTGTGTAGATTTAATGCAGGCAAAGTTTGAAAATAAAAGAGGTACTTTTGGTGCATCAAGAAGCAAGCTGAGTACATCTGGCTCGCTTTCTCCAGCCCATCATTCCGGGTCACCATATATCATGTCTACTGTAGCTTGGAAAACTCGTACTTATGGAGGAGAATCCGGTGCAGACCGTTGAGAAAACATGGGTCTTGTTGTAGAAACGTTCTTTTGCCAAGGGAAAGAAATGAGAGGTTGCTCAGACCCACACTGTGACTTGTACTTGTTCGCATTTTTTATACAATACACTTACTCCGGCGAATCGTCTGTAGTTTTCCTGATGAGAATTTTTACTTTGTCCAATTTATCTAGCTGGAGGTAAAAAATATGGAGCCGGCGTGCCTACATGAGCGCAACATACTGCTTGTGTTGAGTACACAAAAAGTACAAACGCTTTTAAAAAATCCTCCTCGTCTTATGAAATGCAAGAGTACAAAGAGGGAGTCGTCTCATCGTAATAAACTACTCGGCATATGAAATTTATCTCATAACTGTTTCCTCTCTCGCTCTCTCTCGCTCTCCCTCTCTCTCTCTCTCTCTCTTTCTCTCTCTGGCTACATGCTCATACTTCCGACTTTCACTTTCACTTCCTTCAGCAAGCTAGCGCGAATATCCTCACAAGTTCAGCACACTTAAGTTTAACGTGACTACCAACTGGTGCTAATGGCAGTGAAACTCGCACCGAGCAGAGTACTGAGTCGTGTCCCATCCTCAAGACGTTCTTAACAACTGAGGAATATTTCGCAGGAAAGTGGGCAACTCGAGTATCCTTCCGTCTACTCTTCTAAATACAGTTACTGACACAGTTGGGGAAGGTGAAAGAGCTGGATTTACTTGAGCTTATTTTGCCGACAGTTTACACGAGTTAAGGACAGGGATAAATTCACTCACACTGCCTGCTTACTGCTTATCTTACACGGATACGGTGCTAGGTGAGCAATAAACTCTGAGAACATGGGTACAGATAAGAGGCGCAAAGGCCGGGGACCACTTCACGCTCCGGCACAAGCAGGAGGAGGATGCGGTGATGAAGAGCAGGGAAGTTGCCACGGAATTCGAGAACAAACAAAAAGCGCATAGAATCCAAGTGCGAGGAACAAATTGGTTCCTTTCACTCCAAACATGGTACGCATAAATGAAGAGAGAGATAGCCGGCCGGAGTTGGATTGATTCTGGAAACTGCTCCTAATTCTGCCCTATGGTCGTGGCAAGGAAGATGGGGTTTTAGATACGGAGGAAATCTCTCCAATGTGTGGACTAGGTGCAAAGTCCATGGTGTAATTCAGCTGACTGTAGCCACCAAATTCGAAGTGAACGTCGTACACGTATCTCTCGGCCGGAAGAGAAAGCCGGACTTTCTCTAGCTGAGAAGGCCTGACGTATACGACTTTCTCCAGCGACTTGTATTGACAGAGAAAATTTATCTGAAAGCTATTTTCCGTAGGACAATTCACGAATCTGCCTTGCGAAAGGAGAAAGTAAGGACGTAAAAAAGATCAAAGATAGGCGAAGGGAAAGGAGGTGAAATTCCAGAATGAGGAGCTGAAAAGAATTTTTACACAGGATTTTCACCCGTCTCCTATCCTCTACCTTCTTCCGCTCCAAAGCTTCTTCCTCATTCTTTCTCCGGTCAAAGAGCGAGTTTACAATAACTTTCCTACATGTTTCAATTAGAGAGCTGAAGTTACGCAGTCTCTCCGCTCTCTGTTTCTCCTCACCTATAGAATGTGCTCAATCTCTGTTCCTCTTCCCTTTTGGAATTCCCCACGCCGAGTTGCCAACTGGCCTGAAACTTTGTCTTTGACAATTGACAAAGGAGTAAATTCTGATGACTCGTGGTAACTTTGTATTCGGAGCTGGCCAGTGTGAAGCGATAAAATCTTTCCGGCTTTTTAAATCTCAAACCATATTCTGTATGCAGCACTACCCGCTCCGGGGCTACTTTAACCCTTTCTTTTGTACCCGGTCTCATTGTGGAGAGGAATTGCGAACTGTGGAATTTACCCGGCTGCCGAGTTTCAGGTCCAGCGAATTGCGAATTGCCTCCTCTGACTGAAAAAATCTCGAGTGGAAAAACGTGCATGCTCCTCATGCTCAACAGCCTGTTCTCATACCATTGAGCAACTCCTCAACTGGTGTAATCACCTGTAGGCAAATGAATGAGCTCGCAGGTGGTGAATAGCAAAAGCAGTCTTTCACTTGATAGAAAGCGCGCCTTAAAAAAGGGCCTCAGTTCTTGGAATCCCACTCTACGCTACTTTAAACTGGGGGATGTACATGACCTTGAGTGAGCGTAAAATGGCCGAGACAAAATTGACAAGGAGTTGTAAAAGCAGAGTGAGAGAACTAGTGTTAGCTGACAACGCTGCCGTGTTTGCCATGGGAATAAGTGGAGCTGCCAGAGTAGGACCTGATGTTAGGATAATGATAAATGAAAACTATCACCATTCTATAGAGCTATGTGAGTGGGTACGGTGTATATAATGTATTTGTCGCTTAGCTATAAACAATTGTCAACAGTAATAAAGCTCTCTACACGAAGCCTTAATCTTACTATTAGCCTAAGCTTAGCCTAACTCTCCTTCTGCGCCGTCCTTCATTGTGAGCATTGTGTGACAAAGCCTTTAGGCCTGTATCTGGTACGAAAGGGTGAGAACTCTGAGAGGCTCCTCTGTCCTAAAGACGGATTAAAGAAGCATGGAAGGAAAGGAAAAGTTAATACATTAATTAATCGGTGGGGCTTGATCATGTCTCCCGTCCGCTATCAGACCCAGACGGAATCTTCTTACAAGATTTTGCACTTTCATCCGCTCCTTGTACCCTACGCCTTGTTAGCTAAATACCCTTCCGGAATCATAGGGCCTTGCCAGTGCTGGCTTATTACCAAGTGCTCTTCCTATGTCTATGTAGTGTCACTAAATACTGGTTTGGTTTCACTTACTGGTTGTGAGATTCGCTTGGCGGTTACACAAATCCGTTCACAGCTTTTATCTGAGCTCAGAGAAGGGCCGTGAGGGTGGGCCCTTCCACTAACTGGATTTCATAGTTTCTGAATTGTTTTTTTTTAGTAACTGAATCAAGTTTTGTACATGCAAGAGGTGAGTCCTTTCTCAAGGGCTGATAACTGACTGGGAGAGATGGATGGACAAAAAATGAGAATGAAAAAAGCAAGTACGTGATATGATCCTGCTTAAGGACCTGTTGCCACCGGGATGTACTTGAGGGTGTATGAGTTTTTCCAGATCTCCGCCAAGGTGACGGCGGAGAAGAAGCGGTGAAAGATGTACAGGGGTAGAGCAAATCTCTGAACCAGAGTCCAGGGAATGAAGCCGTAGAAGTCTCTTTGAACCGGATCCGAGTCCACTTTCCTGATCTCCAAAGTGACAATTGCCCACATCGTCAGGTTCGTAATTAACAAAAGAGTCACTATTTGTCGTCCTGGCTTTGTCCTTGAATGTTCCGGTAAATTAATTCGACGACGTCCCACGTCAGAAATGAACAGCATTTGCAGAATCACCTGCGAAAGCCAAGAGTCAATTAGTAGTGGAGGTACCAGAGTAATTACAGTGAGACCAAGCCTCTCTCAGAGTTAAAGGAAGTTGGGTCCATCCATTAATGACGGCGGTGCTGTGGTATATATAACATGGTGGAAAGTAAAGGGTAGAAACGCACATGTACTTGAAACTGGGGAATTGGTAGGAAGAGGAAGGAAATGGAAACATTTTCCTCTGCAGATTACAAGGAAAAGATTACAAGGAAGGATGTAGACAGGATTCACCTTTGGGACGGGAGATATATAGTACATGGGTGGAGGAAAAAAAGACGGTGTCATGATGAGAGCTCATCATGTTTTATTACCAACCAAAAATACATAAAATATTCACATCATACTGGTTGCACATACTGCTTTCGTTTTTCTGCGGCCAGATCAAGGATTCGAGTCATGTGAGAATGGTGAAAGTTACTCTGGAGAGCATGTGTGAGTGGATGGAGGCATAAAATGTTTTACTTACTTGAAGGAGTACGAGTATTGCCGTTCCAGCCACCAGGAGAGAGGGAATATCTAACGATAAACCGAGAATGGTTCCGGATATCAAGCTGAACAGAGCGTATGCAAACACTCCCAGAACCGAGACTCGGAGGAGGATGTCACGCAGCGGACTAGCTTGGTCTCCGTGAAATCTCAATCGTCTCACTCTGTGCGACCAAAAATGCAAAGTTAGTCATGACCAAAAGTCTACCAAGTAAGATATGGACCGACTGCTGCTGCTAACAGTCTCAATTACCTGCTAAAACCATCATTTCCATAGGGCAACACTTTTTTCGGCTCGAACCCAACTTTCAGTGAGTTCTACAAAGAAGAGGGTGCGAGCCAGAAAGAGTTTGTGGAAAAACTCGGGCTTACCGTATAAATCCAATGAGGGTTGCCAAGAAGGAGATGAGCAGCAGGCCTTGGTGCGAGCAGTCACACAAGTAGATGGCAAGGAGCCTGAGTGTGTCTCGATTGACCAGGACGAAGAAGAGGATGAGACAGATGAGAGCCGCGACTAGAAGTAAGAGTCCGCAAAAGAGTCCTTTGCTCGCACCTACACAATCCACCGGACCCACTGCTCCCAGGTTTGCTTCCTGGCCGCCGGCGGTGTAGCGGCTGTAGGTTTCCGTCCCCATTTCCCAGCATTCTTGATTACCCTCCTCTCCTTCCTCGGCAGGCCTGTACATTCATTACGGAAAAGTCAGTTATAATTAAGTTCATCTGTGGATGAGTGAAAGTGTACACACAGCAGGCTTCATCACCCTTTCACCACGTCCCTTTCACTCCTCCTCCTCCATATTTGCTCCATTTGAATCCCGCGCTCCTTCCGGTTGCTGAACATACACCTTTAGAATTCATCACGGTTGAGTGAACGCACAGAACTGAAATCCTATTACTCTCCGCATCATCATTGATACTTGGATACGGAATCGGAAGAGGGAAAAAAATGCAAAGTCAGCAATCCATATTTATAATTTGCTCCGTAGACAGAAAATGTATTCTTAAATCATTGTGAGTACATGTTTTCAACAAGTGCTAATGTCCTCATCCATCACTGACCCTTGTCAGCCATAATGGATAGTTTATATATTTGAGCGACATTATTTGAAAAAAAGGGGGATTCGCCAAGCTTGTAGTCTGCTCCAGTGTCAATGGCAGGGAAAGAAACCAACAACAAGATGAGAACTGATTTCAGTATCCCAAACAAGAAGATGATAACTCGTTCCAGTATCCCAAACAAGAAGATGAGAACTCGTTCCAGTATCCCAAACAACAAAAAGATGGGAACTCGTTCCAGTATCCGAAACAACAAAAAGATGAGAACTCGTTACTATGCTTTTTTTTAACGAATCCGCCATTGCACATCGAATCAGAATCCGTATCCGGTTGCACTTCCTCGGCAAAAAGGGTAACACACTATACCGTTAGCGAGTCCGGTGAGGAGGAAAGGAGACGGTTGCATCAACGTAATAGCTTGCCGAAGATAAATGGTGGAATTACTCGAGTAAAAAGTTACTCACCCCTTGGTTGGGACTCCACGGCCGATGCTGCGCCAAATGATGAAGACTACGGCGGCAGCCAACAAGCTGTATTCGATGACGACCGGGAAGAGATAGGGTGCCGCGTCGTTGACAATCGTGCCCATGTACGAGCTCGTGTTGCACGTAACGTTCCTCATTACAGACCCGCTTCCGTTCATCGAGGGAATGGGAGTGGGTAAAACTCCTCCGCCAAAATAGTTGTTTCCGGAATTCAAACCCATGTCTCTGGTATCCGGCTCCGGTGTGGTCGTCGTTCGGTTTTGATGCCAGGCCAATCGGTTATGCAAAATCCTATTTCCCTCTGAAAGAATCACGGGGATTACGCATCGATTAGTCTTTTATCCGGATCTGTCGCTGACAGAAGATGGAACAAAATTTACGCAATTCCTTTCTCTAGTGGCCGTATACAAGTGCGATGCTCCACCCCGATATTTTACGGGAGAAATGGCCAGTCGCAACTTTCTCCACAGCTTAGAAAATTTATGGAGGATTCTCCAGGGAGAACCAATGTTTGAACAACGTTAACCTCCCGCTCCCTTCACTCATGATACATGACGACAAGTGACACAAGAGCGATAGAAAAACTTGTGGCAAACTTGCATGTTGCCACGCACTCTTGTGAAAACTTTCACCATTGAATGCATTGCTGCAGCCGTAGGAAATCGCTCGCTTCATTTCCACCATTCATCTCTCAGCATATGCTCTCAGTCAGCTAATGCCTTCAAGTCTAATGGGATAGGTTTTTGTGTGTGCATAGAGAGACAGGGATTTCCCTCTCAGACACGTGCCTCAAGTGTAAACATTTTTCCACTTTCCGTCAACGGATGGAGAGAAAGAGAGAGAGAGAGACAAGAGAAAAGAGAAAAGGACTGGGATTTTCAAGTGGCATCCACCACTGTCTGACTGACTGTGAGGTGAGATGCATACCAGTCCACATTACGAGGCCGGGTGTTTGAAACTTACCTATTATTTGGTAGTCTAGGGTCATTCCTCCCTTGTCCAGATTGTAGTTGGTGATTTCTTTGAGACATTCCCGAACCAGGATGCGAATCCAGACGCAGAGATTTGTGGCCACGACGTGACATCAAGCCGAATCTTGCGATGATTTTGAACTTGTGAATCCTCAGCTGAAGCGTGTGAAAAGAAGCAAATCGAATTAATACAACCAGCTTCAACCCCTCTCAACCATTCCACTTTCACCATCAACCAGTAACGGTCGACCTGAGTGTGTTGCTGCTCGGAAGGGAGAAATTCATCCGCAGAATCAAACTCCCTTTCACCAACAAACATCTTTTATGCATGAGACTTTACATTCACTCAACCAAGTATGTGCTCACAGCCTCACAACTTTCTCCCCTGTTGTGTCGGGGATTGGCTCTTGCTCTGAGGAACTGGAGCTGTTCCCCCCTCCTCTCACCCGCCCTGACACAGTGCGGGTTAAGAAAGAAAATTTAGTGAAAAGAGGCTACAGGGGAAATAATGTGGGCAAACGGTATCGCTATCCTCTCATCGCATCATATCATATTACGACCATCTCCTCTTTCACTCCCGACAACTACTTTATGCAAAATGCATGAGCAGAAGCCTACCCCAGGTTGTGTGCTCAGTCAAAATTAAGCCCATTGAACCCGCGAGGGCAAAAAGAATGGCTTTCATATAAACATGGGCGTTTTGTTCAGGCTTTTAGGTTGCAAACAACAGAATAGTATCCGCACAGTCACAGCACCTAATCACAGACCGGGTTCAGGCTACATCGTCTATGGAGCTCGGGAGGACTCTTATAACTCACTTTGTATAAAGGACAGGAAAATTAGAATAACCTATTCGGAGAATTATCCTAGCTTTAGTTTGCAGAACTTTCCCAAGCTGGAAGCGAGAGGGGTGGCAATAAAGAATTAGGTCCATTATCATCTAAATAAACTAGTGCCTTGCTATGCAGTAGCATGCCTGCTCGCGATAAATAATCAAGGTAGATTAAATTGCTACCTCAGCTCCTTTACATCAGTCCGGAAACCACCCTGTGCCTAAATTACTCCTACTTGTTGCTGTCAAATCTATCGATGCCTTTGTCTATAAATACTCACTGTGGGAGGAGGAAAAGCTTCAAGTGCGTATCTAACTTTCACCGATCACGGAAGCTACAGTGACCGAGCATCCTGCTTACAAAATGTTGGCCCTCATCAACAAGTCTGGATCAAAAGTCTGGGCTGGACTAGCTTCAGAGGGTATTAGTACAAGCATTGCAGCCTCTATAAACTTATATTTTTTTGGGCCATCATTCTAATTACTAAGCGTTTGCCCACGTATTTCCCTGGAACAAGTGCATCAGACCATAAAGAGCTCTGCAACTGCTTTCTCCTGGTTAATTCCCGTTCAGATGTGGAAAAGCTTGACTGGAGTGACAGGATGATTGATTGGAAGCTCCGTTCTGAGGCAAACACCGGTGGAAAATCCATACCAAAGAAAATAAATCAACCTCACTTACCCGGGAATTTATAAAGATGAAGTACATTTGCATGAATGTGAATACGAGCTGCAGCAGAGGATTCACTCCGCGGAGGATGTTGTGACACGGTGAAGTGAACGGGATTTCGAAAAATGATCCGAGCTCAAGTCCAATGTAGATCATCGATCCAAGTCCAAAAGCTGAAATTGTTTCCACACAGTTAGCTACACAATTCCAGACGGCATACACACTTTCACCAGTCTTTTTTCATGTCAGCTTTCTCGGCTGAACGGCTCAGCACATAATTCACTCGGGTAGGAGGACTTGACGAGCATCTTTTAGCGAAAACGTTCAAGCAAGAAGCGTTTGAGGAAAGCAAAGCAGGGTCTGGGACAAAGCACGGGTCTGTGGTAATGGCAAGGGAACGAAGATGAGACTCGGTATCCGAATTAAGAAAACGGGGAGATGTTGAACCCGGGCTGATATGATCCCATAAGCCTTCTAGT
>VRMD01001346.1:0-17401 GCA_009872375.1 Sminthurides bifidus
ATCCTTGACGTAATTTTGGCAGCGGGAGTTTTGCTAACAACCTGAATGCGGTCTGCGGCAGTGTGGACTCACAAGGCTGTCATTGTGCATGCTCTCATGAAACGACTTGTTTCATTACTGCCTCGGTCTCCAGATAATGCTGTTATTAGGCATTTCTTCTCTCTCTCCCCATCGCTCATCCGCCATATCTTCCTTGCTAATGATCCCCTCAAAACGGAATGTTGAGCAAAAAAGGTAGTGTTCCCTTCCCAAGGTGGTGTTGCGAAGGAATCTTTTATACAAATACGTAGTCAAAACGTTAAACTTGAACGGCCTTACTTGCTAGTTCGCCCGGATTGACCCTTGCAAACAAGGAAGTAACATAAAAGAAAGCAAAAAAGAATATCCTACGTGTACACACTGGGTTCGCCTGCAGATATAGCAAATCCTTTTTGCATTCATTAGAAGACCGCAAGCTCAGACTCGTAAAGGTCACGAGAGGATGCTGAGGTGTCTAGCAAATACGTCGACGTTTGCGCACGGAGGGTCCGAGATGTACACCAGCATTCCAAATACGGTCCTAAAATAGCTCCAGATCTAAACTACTGCACTTCCGAACCATTCCTCTCTGATTGAGCGTAAAATTTCGCGAGGTCATTGAAAAGTATTACCGGAGTGAGTTGCGGATACAACGTGCCTTCTCACCTTGTTCAGATGGCAATCGAGAAGAGCAAATCAGGTTGTAACTGAGGAACGTGGAATGTTTGCCTAAAAATTAAAACGGATTCATCCACGGAGGTGTACCCTTGTCTGCGTATGCAACAGACAGTGGATGCATGTTGTAAAAGGTACAGTTGGAGTGAAAAGCTTCGTTTTTGACATGATCCCACGGCGCTGTCAGTTACCAGTAGAGAAGGCATGAGAGGCCAGTTAATCTAACTTATCACCGCAATATTTCTTTTAGCTAGCGAAATAAAATATTCAGGAAGCTGTTGCAGTTGCGGCAACGCTTCTGTTTCGAGTCAGTAGAGTTTGATGCATTATGAATGTGCCTATGGCCGGGGATGGTCTTCAGGAGGAAAATGCTGATTGCTTACTTTTTCTCCCAGGCATTATGTGGATGAGATAGGGCTTGAAACCATTTTTCCCGGAGTCAAGGCTCAAGGATTTCGGTTTAAAATATTGTTTCCTCACATCAACTCTAATGGTGATTTTTTTTGGCAGAGAAAGTCAGCAGCCCCTTCCGCTCTCCTCCATTCCTGTGTGGTAAGTTCCAAGGGAGCGTAGCGTGTGCAAGTGAGAGCTGCTTGCTGGAAGATGAGGGATGAATTTATCGATTCAATTTGAATTCTAAATATAAACGCTTGTCAAGGTAATTTATTCCAGCTCACGTTCCTGCTACCGCTGTAGCTCCAACGTGGTAAGTCAAGTCGAGTTACCGACCTCGGGCTACAAAAGTATCGGCATAAAAATTTGAGCGAAGAAATCTTGGAGATGATCAACGTATACGTATAGACATTTCAAGGAGATTTTGCAAATTACTCTTCCTTTGATTGAATTATAAGGGCTTAAAGGTCTTAGAAACGCAATGGTGTACAAGAGCGCCAAGGAGGCAGTTTAGTTTTGGTGAACCGTTTACGGCATAGTGCCCAAGTAGCATTTTTGCCGACGGCCGTGGAAGGAAGCGAGCAAAGAAGTTTGCTAAAGCGTCAGCTTGAGCTCAATCCCTCGTCTGCCTCAGGAAGCCATTCCGAGTTATTGTTAACGATGAGTGTGGAAGTCATTTCTTGAGACCTGAATCTCTAATGAGTCGACGGGCCGTCGGGACTTGCCACGTATTTGTGTCCATGTTCTGCGACTGATTACTGCCAAGGCGGACGACGACAATAAGTGCATTTTTATTCCAACGGCAAAGAAATCTAATGATAGCTCGCCGGAGTGAATCGTAATGCCGAATATATTACGCTCTCTCACACCATTGTGGACCCTTCTGAGAGAGTGGAATAAGTAGAGGGAGAAAACTTTTGGTGATGAGATGAGGCTTTGCTAATTTTCCATTCTGTGATTTCGGCATCCAATTATCCCTCTTTGTTCATCTTTTTGTGCAAAGAACTAAACTGAGAGACTCAATAGAGGGAGAAAGAGGGAGTGAATGAAAGACGTGATTTTTTATCCGGACAAATAGCAAAGGAGCTAAGGAGCCGGGAATACAGATTCGAACTTGGATGCATATGTACAGCTGCATGCCTTTTTCACCCAATCCTACACGTCACAGTTTTAATCACGCATTGAATAATTCTGTCCTACTTGTGCCCTACCAATTTAAAATAATCTGGCGATATGAACTAGTCGGTGGACTTGGGCTGTGAAATCCGGAGGATGGGAATCCATCACTGAGATTGGAATTAATGACCAAGTGAGTTTTCATGTTCCTGTTACCGAAAATGAGCCCCTTTGCGTGTCCTTCCTCTCTTTGCCGGATTCGGCAAAACTCATTTGAGTAATTTTGACAGCGAGTGACGGCATGCTTCGGTAAGATGGACTGCAGGATGAATGTCATTCCTCGCTCCGGAGCTCGTCCAGGAGGTTGGACAATCGAACCCTCTTTTGAATTCAGATAAAAATCTATGCGGGAGCTGCTGACCAAGTTAGAGAGAGGTGGGGAGCACTGAAAACGTGCTGACGAAGTAAAGGAGAAATAGGTGAAAGAAAAGACAACTGCGGTAGTTGGAATGTGAAAATGTAAAGGTGGAGGAAGGAGAGGGCCGAGCTCACGCAATCTTAGATTTATACGGTGTGGTAAGTAGGGATATAATATTTCCTGAGTGGAAATGTCTGTTGAATGAACGTATTAGGTTGAAATTTCAGAATATAGTTTGCATGTTTCACGAGTATAAATCAGGAGCAAGATAAACAGACAAGGTTAGCCGGTGGATTCGCGCTCCAGCAACCGGCCACTCTCTTTTCTTAGATTAGAAAGGATGTTACTACCCAGCACCATAGGTATGACTCACAGAGTTGGGAATAGGAAACCGAGACGAGATTTAAACCCTTTCCGGAAAATAAGCATGAGCGGAAACCAATCTTTCCTCACGCCCTCAACCTTACCTATTTTGCAGGACAGTTCGTATGGATTTGCAGCCCGTAATTTGATTAACGTACACACACGTTACGTCCTTGCACCTAATTCAGGCATTGAATTCATTTATTCCCGGAAAAGAGAGGGACGAGTAGGATGGATGGCAAACAGCAAGCATACTCTTGGCACATTGTGTCATTTCTATGTACTTTCCCAAAGACTTGCTTGGACCTTATTCAAGAAGTTAGATAGAGTTGCAAAAAATTGTTGCTTCCTGTATAGTTAACATGTACGTACCTGCAGCCCGTGCCTCCTGGCAGGCGGCGTACATTTGAGGCCTGATTTCATCGCTGTCATCAGCAATAGCTTCCCCCACTGTGACGAACCTCTCCACGGCAATATTGACGGACTGACCTACTCGTGAAATTGCCCTCATAGTCCCTTGGCTATAGCGTAATAGCCGTGATAAGTTAAGGAGCGAAAGTAGAGGATCTGCTCAGAGTCTTCTCGAACAGCACAAAACCCACCGAGCCGTTATTAACAAGTAAGTCGTTGATTTGACTTTGGTTCTTCAGACATGTAGTTCAAATCTTGAGTATGCTGCAGCATGGAAGAGTTTTCGGGAAATGAATTCCCCACAAACGTAAATTTAGATGGAAAATCATTAATTTTGTATTGATTGATTGATTGATTTGATTCTCTGAGTGCACAAATATGGATTTTAATCAAGGGCGACTGTCAAACTTTGAATGAATATTCACAAAATTACAATACGTCACAGCCTGTACACAGAGTTACACACACAAGTCAGCTCAAGCTCGTATAGAAAAAGCACAGTTTTTAAGGAGACAATGGTCCGAATTTCCGGTGATTTTCAAACGTGAAAAGATACACATTCACACGCTATGTCGGCCGTCATCCCAGCACGAGGTAGGGATATCATGTGAAGCACTCTTATAGCACCGAACACACAGCGCTGAAAATTCTAGCACCAATTCTACTTTTACGCGAGCGTTGTTTAACACTGATGAGCCTTTGCTTCGTACAGAGTAAATTCGTTTGAACACGGAATGCTTCGATGTCAAATTGAAGGTAGGAAGCCGTGACCGAGAGTGGACCTGTGGTAGTCGTCCTAGTTGCAATCACTGAAGAAAGGTATCGCAGCCATAAATGCTTCGGTGAGGAATTTGGGTGGAAGAAAGCGCCAACATTATTGTTCCAGGCTTGAGTGTACGCAGCCTTGATTGTTGAACAATGGAATTATACTTTATATCCGATCGTAAAATGGAAGTTAACGTCCCTACCGTCCTTTAGGCTCGTACGATCTGCCCAACTGCCATCGTGCCCCGCTTCCTACTTCTTTCTGGCTGTGGTGAAAGGTTGAAAAATTGAGGAATCCAGCACAGTTTGAGAAGAGCCCCTGAAATATCTCTTTGCTTCCTGCTCCTCTCCTCTTGCCTTGTTTCTGAAGACCGGACTTTCACTCTCGCTCTTATACTGCTTCTCCGGTGTAGCCGTGCTTTCTCCAGCTTTGGAAGAGCCTGCACTGTGTGCTGCTGATGCTGACTTGGATCTCACTTTGTGCAAAATACCTGCCTGGTTCCGCTCCTTCCAACTTTCAGTACTGGCTCACCAGCCCCTTCCTTGAAAAGAAGATAAAGGACGAGGGGAGAGAGAGAGAGAGAGAAAGCAAGAGAGCGAATAAGCGGAAGAAGGAGTGTGGAGAAAGTCTCTTTGCAGTGTCGACTGCCACAATTCCCATGCACCGAGCAGCAATGCTGACTACTACCGAGCCAGGGATGTAGGCCAGGAGGATGATAACGATAGCAACTCCTCCTGTTCTTAACTGAGCCATCCGAGCGTGGCTCAGAGGAAGATCCGTAGAAAGGCGGGCACGACTCAACACCGACCGACCGTACAGGATGTGCATAAGGTGAACAAAGATTCACCATTAGCTACACTTTCATCTCTTACCTACTTCCACCAGTCTGCAGGACCACACAGCTCGTGCATCCTCTTCCTAGCTCCTTTACCTTATTTTGGGGCCCACAACAACGCACATGGAAGAAAGCCTAGGCAAGACCATTATGGATGAAATTGCACAAACTTCGCAACTGCTGCTTTCACCATTCACCAGTCTCTTATTTCTCCCTCTCGCTCCACTCCTGCCTTCCTGCCTGCCTCGGTCTCTCTCGCCTTCCTCATGCAGTCCTCCATGCCTCTACTTGTTGTGCCTCTCCTGTTCTGGGATTGAACCAGGGTAAAATAATGTGGATTCAAAAATAAGAGAGGGTTCACCCGCTCGCTCAACCTCGCCGCACTGTTACAAAGTCATCCAGTCCGTCCTTTTCCTCCCTGTACCTCCAGCAGTGAAAGTATTCTCAATTCTCTTCGTAGTTTACTTTGCGAACATCCTTCAGACTAGAATCCTTATGTGCAGTCCGACTCAGCTTTGCTGACGTCTCCTTGAATGTTTTCCGAGTCAACGTGGCAAATATCAATATACCTTTCACTGCGTTTAAAAGCATACAGTTTTATGCTCGTACACCCCTGCAAGGCTGACTGCAGCCAACCTGATAAAAGGAAAGCAGGAATGCTTTCTGTAGCAAGTTTTGACTCACCGAACTATGACCGTTCTCACTCTTAGCATACTAGGCCTCCGTTCCAGCTCTAAGTACGCTCCCATATCCGCTCTCCATCACCCGTTTCCTGACTATCTAGTCTTTCTCGGAGTACCGAGAGCCAAGGCTAGTTTCAATGTATGTCTTGCAACACCCTTGCCTCCCAGTGCTTTCGCCGTAGCTCCTACCAGCCATTTGTACATATCCATACATGTGTAAGCCCTGGTCTGAAGAATCAAATTCTCCCCAAGTGAATTACATTACGAAATCCACGGCTTCGTCCTCTTTCCAGCCGTTTAAGACCAGCTTGTACATGAATGGCAACAGAAGAGAAAATCAAAATAGTTGATCCTATCTGCATACTTTTCTCTTTCGTCCTGCTGTTTGGTCTATTGTATCTCGGTAAAGGGCTTCGAGTCCAAACCGCATGTGTCCACCCGCAGTCATCATGTTAAAGCTCTGCTGACTTGACGGTAGCACGCTCTGATCCGGAGGAAAAATTCTTCTTTCATTCCATATCCGCGAAAACTTTCAGCTCGAGTAAAACGGATACGAAATTCACCCAGATCTTGCCACCTTTTTTCTTTTCATTCTCTTTGTCGCTCCTTATCTCTAGTTTCAGTAATAGTCGGAAGTGAGGTCCTTGGCCAAAGAACGCATACTAAACTTCCAAAATCAAACCCGTCAGCGCACTTTTCCCCCATACAATGCAGCCGTCTAGGTCTCATCCTCACCCCGTTGTGGGCAAATCCCAAATACATCCTTGTCACATTAAAATCCTCTAGCAACGTTATTGTCACCATAGTCTCCCACATTGCCGGAAAGGATGTAATTCTCCATATCCTCTAATTCACAGCTTAGCAATAGTGAAAGCTGACTTTGCCAAATTTAGTACTGAATGGGAGCAAAACTTAACAAAAAGTCACCTGTGCTAAATAGGGGTTGACCTTATTGTTTAAAATAGGACTCACGCAACATTGCACAGCATTTCACCAAAAGCTTTTCCAGTCTCGATAAAGCGCTACCTCTCTCCAGAAGTCAACAACACCAAACGTTTTCGGCAGACCCGCTTATGGCTTTATGCCTCCTTCATACACCAAAGGCATAGTGGCCGTAGCTGAGACTGATAGCGCCTGGCACGGGTTCTCATCAATTTCAATAATTAGCTGTAATTTGGCGGACTATCAGATTATGCGGGCATGTACCCGCGTTAATGATTTTGCTCGTTTGACGGCAGATTAAAAATCCAGGGCCCGTACCGAGTTGAAGCGTTATAATGTTGGTTAAAATGGATAATGAATCTCAAGCTCAAGGGTTTAGTACACCTGTCTATATCATTATATTTGTAATAAAATAACTTCAACTCCATACCATTCCTCAGTGGTAGTGCTTACTTTTTAATGTGATGAAAAAGAATTGATAGTTAAGGGTGAATATTTCCACTAACTTTTCAAACCTTGATGCGCAATTTGGAGTCTCAGGTCAGACAGGCCGTGATGACCAGCTGCATGTGTAATAATTTAATTGTTTTTCAGAAGGTGTAAATCCAAAAGACTTAAACTTAACTTCAACTTATGGCTGTGTCTGAAACCTCCTATCACATTTTCCTGTACTTCACAAATCAAGCTGGAATAATTTGGAATACTGTCAGTTAAAAAAGTCCCATCGTATCCCATATGCCATACGGCTGATTAGTTTTACAGCCTACTAATAAAGCGTGTTGGACAAACATTTTTGCTTTGGCAAGTTGAAACGTTTATCGGGACGTCAAAAAAGAGAATAGACCGTTGGGACGGCCATCATGACTGTTTCATAGGTGCTAAGGAAAAGTCATGACAAGACACTACCGCCGCTTACTGGCTTGCTCGAGAGTTGCCGCTGAACGTTGCAGGCATGAGTAGATGGTAGTTTGGATCCAACTCTTTGTTTAACGAAGGCTTCTTACGGAGATGCTGTCCAACCCAACCATAGTGCTGTAGCTTTTGATGCATAGAAAAGCCTTGTATAAACCTGTCAGCTGATGGGGGACTGCTGCTATAGCACTGAACGACTTCCCCATAGCAACGCGCAGCATACTATAGTATACTTTAAATGTCACTTAAATAGTGTAAAAGTTTACTCTATGCTACTACATCAATGTCGACCTTTACTGCAGCGAAGCTATCGTATGCGTAGCTACCCACCCCTGTACTTCTTGAGCGACGACAATACAGACAGTGCAGTGTGGGTTCGCAATAAGGTTTTGCTTTCCTGTTTACTTTCTTGTGAATCTTTACGATGTGAGTGTGTGAAGATTCAGCTTTATGCAGCACAGCTCATCTGGGATTATTGTACATGAGATTCAAGTTAGAGAGAGCGTATTAAAGGAGCACTCGTTTCTGTCTTGTGAAGGTGTGTTGTAAAAAAACAATAGATCCAAGTGAAAAAGTTTTTACACTGCATAATAGTGCAGTGTTATGACGTTGTATTGAACATCACTGTTTCGCTTGAACATAGTAGTACTAGACGAGTCTTTCTGCGTTTACGAGCCCCAGGACGGATTCTCGAGTCCAGCTTGCATCCACATTTGTCTTTTTGGAAAGACCATAATGTATTACGCTATGATGGAAACAATCAGGTTGGAGTTGCATGTAAATGTAAGTTTGCTTTTGTTACATCTACAATTACGCTGCCTGTAGCTTGCATGAGATGCAATGAAGATGTGTTGCATTGCATCCATCCGATTATGGTTTGCATGGCCCGAGAGTGATTCGAGTAGGAGTGAATGCGTTGATTCGTTGTAAACAATTTTCAATTTTCCATTTAATTCTTTCAGTGTTGTGACTACATGGACATCTGTACTCCTTAATACCGTGATTAAGTGCTGGATGACTCGTTTTAAGTGTGAGCCAGTTAAACTGATGAAATAGCGAGAGAGTCACTAATGATTCGTAAAGTGGTTGGTTAGAGCTGATGCGCACATCTCGGAAAAGTTGGTGCGATTTTGTTTCTGAAAGACCTTGAAACTTTAAATATTATTACCTTTTGAAGTGCACCAGTTGCCCCCTTAGTTCACTTCAACTACTAACTGAAGGGTGCCCTGCACACGAGTTCATTGATTATTGCGTGCTACTGGCGTTCAGTTGTGTTTCTTTCAGTAAGCTCAACAGTACTAAGTGATACAATCCGCAAATTATAAATTGTAGTCACTCTGACAGCTGAATCTGTTGTTGTGTAATTGGGAGAAAAAGCGATGTACATTGCTCGTTTTGCGCTGCGACTATTTTGATCGAATTGATGAGTGCATGATCATCGCAAGGACGCTGTAGTGTTCAGCTGCTGGAAGAGGGGGGACTCGTATTGTGAATGTGAACTTTTCCATGTTGCATCTTTTGTGCCCAGTGCGCCGTCGTCCTAATCAAGTTATTCCTTGGATAGTCGTCGAGCATTCTTGAATACCCTTACCTATCCACCACCTGATTTCTTTGTCATGACGAATCGTATCTAAAAAGACCACAAAGAAGGAATTAGCTAGAATAGTCACAAGCATTTTGTCAATCCCAAGTTACATAGAACGTTATCAAGGTTTACGCTTGACTTAAACATCCATCTCTAAATGCTCAAAACTGTTTTATAGGGAAAGTTGTAGTCTTTAGCGAAGGCTCGAGCCTAGGAAGCCAAGTTGTTAATTGAAACAATGGTTTATTTGGTCAGAAATTTAATGAACCCCATTTGTAGTTTTCTATAAGAATGATTATAGATTTTCGTTTACCAAGTACTCATTAGAGGTTGCGTTGTTAAATAGATTGTTCAACACCTTTTTATGTCTAAGCCTCGGTGCTTTCTTGGAGTCAATTCTTACAATAATCTGTCGGAACGTAGCCTTTTTTCGATCAAGGTTTGCAAGGGCGATAGTGAAAAGCGCTTGAGGGACGGAGCTGCAAGTTTGTACATCCGCAGTGTTTTCTTGCATGTGTGCTACAGGAGTACTGAAGTACGAAACATCAATATGTGTGCATAAACTCGTTCCCGTCGATTTCAAATTCTGCGTGCTTTTGGTGGAGTGAACAAGTTGTCAAATTGGAGCATATCATCTGGTCCAGAGGTTCCATTTTCAGTATCACCAAAACTTTGCTCTACCAGCAGCTTTGTTAATGGCCGTCAGAAAAATGTTTTCCAACAAAGGAGGCAACGATCATGGGCCCATTGATCGCATCAAGGAGCTTTACCCTCTGGTGAATGAAGCTGAGACACCATTGCCAAGGTCTTGGAGTCCCAAAGATAAATACAATTTTATTGGTTTATCACAGAATAATTTGAAAGTACATTACAAGGGTAATGGTAATTCCTGAGATTTTTATTCTCCTTTTTCTAAACTAATACACTTATGTTTCGACTGGATCGCCGCTCAGTCGAGGTGTCACGGCCATTTCAATTTTTGTTCCATCTGCTTAACTAACCAAGCAATTTAATCCGTAATGTACGTAACGCATTTTTCACGTACATACACGTAAAAATTAGCTTCATGGCGTCATATTTTTTTGCTTGAATTGCTGGTACCTCTTGAAAAAGCCACGCGGCGTTCTTGGTAACTTAATGTTGATGTGTAACAGAAAAACTGATTGTGGTACACATTTACTTTATTTTTCCCTTTTCAGGGCATGGAAAAGGTCACAAGGATGCTGCCAGCGTTCGCGCAACCCATCCGATTCCAGCTGCTTGCGGATTGTACTATTTTGAAGTTAAAATCGTGTCGAAAGGCCGAGACGGGTAATGACCGGTTTACATAGCATTAAATTGTGATTAGACTTCTTCGAAAAATATAAATTATGTGATTTGCAATATTTTGATTTAGATACATGGGCATAGGCCTTTCTGCGCAAGGAGTGAATATGAACAGACTACCTGGGTGGGACAAGCATTCTTGGGGGTATCACGGAGATGACGGTCATAGTTTTTGCTCTTCCGGTACTGGGCAGCCATATGGACCAACATTTACAACAGATGATGTAATTGGATGCGGTGTAAATCTTTTGGACAATACTTGTTTCTATACAAAGAATGGTCACCATTTAGGAATCGCTTTCACGAGATCTTCCGGTTAGACAATTATTTTACCATCTTTCGGTTTACTGAAATATTGAAATTCATTTCAAGGGCGGTTTTGAAGTTGCTTTGGAATGCATTCTCTTTGCAGCCAAATCTGTACCCCACCGTTGGATTACAAACGCCTGGTGAAGTAGTTGAGGCCAATTTTGGTCAGCAGCCATTTAGGTTTGACATCCAAGACATGGTAAAGGAGCTGCGAATGAGAACGCGTCTTACAATCAACAAATACCCTATTCCTGACAGTTATCGCAATTGGGAAGGCATTATGAACAAGTAAGTTTAGAACGATTATTGAAGCCTTGCTTTACCACGGAAATATCAGTTGATTGCAAGTGTTCTGTTTAATTGTGATTTTAGAATGGTCATGTCGTACTTGGTCCACCACGGATACTGCTCTACAGCTGAAGCGTTCGCTAAAACATGCGGTCAGGCTGTGGCCGAAGATTTGGTATCAATGCAAAATAGGCAAAGTAAGACTTTGAGCCCCTTCAGTTGCGGTAGCGGTAATGTCTAATAATCTCGGTCTAAGCCTTGCTTTCTCTTTCAGAAATTCAACGGCTTGTACTGGAAGGCAAGATACCCGAAGCAGAACAGGAAACGAAGGAGCTGTATCCAAATTTATTAGAAACTAATCCGGATCTATTATTTGCCTTACGCTGCCGTCAGTTTGTGGAACTAGTTGGCCATTCCTTTGCTAAACCCAGTAAAACTTCGCAGTCTCTCAGTAATGATAGTCTATCAAACAGCATTTGTAACGGCAACAACTGGGAGAGTAAAGGAAGGGGTGATATTGTTGAAGATTATGAAGAGATGGACATAATGTGCTCGAATGGGTTTCACATAGGATCGAATATTGGGGATGACAATATGGGTATGTTACCTTATTAAAGCTTCAATTTTGGTAATGTTTTAAATCAATAGACACTAAACTAATCTGCACTCACGATTATGTTACAGACGTTGAGCTATCGGCACCGTCCGTAGGATCCCGCAAAAATTGCTCATCGAATAATTATTCACATATTTTGCAAGATGGAGATTCGTGTAGCGGAGACAGCAATTGCAACAACTCCATGAAGGACCACTTAGTTGGATGATGTATCTACAAAAAACTCATGCAATATTGAACTGACTGCTTGCAAAATGGACAACATAGGGCGGCAAAATTCACTTATTGGCGAGACAGTTGGAGTGAATGACGGGGCCAGTGGCACAGTGGCTAGTTTGAATGGTGTGGAGCAATTGTTAAAAGTTGGGAGAGACCTGAGGGCACTGAGCACTGCTATGAAGCGTACTTATGGTCACAATGAGAACAATAAGAAACTACTCCAAAACGCTTTCAGCCTTCTTGCTTATTCAGACCCATGGAATTCTCCCGTAGGGTGGCAGTTGTCCCCGCGGCAACGTGAACCTGTTTGTGCTGCGCTTAATTCAGCAATTTTACAGTCAATTCAATTACCGAGAACGCCTCCTCTCCAAGTTGCCCTCAACCATGCTCATTTACTTCTGTCCCAACAAGCGCGTTCAGGTTTGGGTGCTGGTGCCTTTATTGACATTGGATTTCAGGCCGATGTAAGAAAATAACTTAAGTTTATAATCTTTAGACCTGTTATTTGTAAATATCTTATAGATTGTTGTGAAAATCTATGCCTACAAGTGTTTACAGCGATTTGGTACTTGAAGTTCTCTGAATTTCAAACGAAGGGCCATAACTAGCCTGTTTCTTTGCTTCCTCTTTACTGCGTGTGTGAAGCGAGTACCCTTCGGCGCGATGTCCCGAAATATATAGTTTTGTTCATTACTGTTCCAAGTGTATGTGTACATTTCTTCTGTTTAAATTTTATATTTAAAAGTCACTATGATGGATGTCATGTAAGTCATCAATAAGCTAACGCAGCAGAGAGTTTACTCAAGTGAATACGGATAGAATGTGTACATTTTAATCTTTGAAATAATAATGAATGATGACAAACATTGCTTACAAAAGGTTTCTTCGAGCATCCACAGGATCATTTATTCATTATTTATTGATGTCCAAACTTCTTAAAATTTTCGAACGACAGATGATCAGTAATACAATTATTGGGGTCATGATGCAGAGACTTCAGCTAGCTAAAGAGGAGTTCCAAGACAGTTCTACAGAAAAAACATTACAGCATACACGTATTGTGTTCTATCGCAAAGCCATCAATTAGAATCGATCTAGAATATTCATACCTGCAATTATCTCTTCTCATTCACAATCAGTAGTCAAAGCTTTGACAAATGTATTGCAGGACGAGGATATAAATATCAATATTCATCCTACAGACATTAGAGGAATATCCATTCCATAGCGATACTAATACTATTAGATATTGTTCCAGTTAGAGTATTAAAACTCAAATCAGATCATATTTTTTTAAGAAATGGGAATGAAGGAACTTAACCCTAGAATTTATTGCGATATCTTCTAAATCTAAGTATCTACGCGTGACGTATAATGGATAATTGCACGAAGTTTATACCAAAAGGTAAAGGCTTAATTATACTCCACCACCACTTCTTTCCACGGGAACTTTGACACGCTGCAGTCGTTGCACACTCTTCTTCCATATCTGCAACTTTGGCAAATCTTGAATTCACCAAATCTCCAGACTTGATGGCAGAAACCATCTACAAACACAAGGCAAGGAGTTTTTGCGGTGAGAGTTTTTTTTCAAACATGTACTATGCCTAGAAGATCTTACCGCTAAATATTCATCCAATTCAACTTGTCCGTTATGGTTAGTATCGATTTCCCGCAAAATGTCATGAAGAACTTCACCAGGTATGGACTCTCCGTGGTGCTGTTATGTAATACGTACACAAAAATGCAAAGATAATCCTGTGCTGTATTCCAAAAGGTGCTGAATTGAAAATCATAATGTTTACCTGCATTCCACGCCTTAAATCGTTGACTGAAATGTATCCCTTGTTGTCAACATCCAATTTCCGGAACCTAACGGCATAAAATTCTTGCTCTTCGGGACTCAAGTTGATTTTATGCGCTCTTTCACGTCTATCCTTCGTGATCTCTTGGCCCATTTCTTTCCGAAGAAAATTGACGGCTAGTTCATGCTGCCTCTGAAGGTAGAAATTAGGTGTCAAAAAGCGATATGCCAGAAAGCGATACCTAATAACACTTTTAATAATATTAAGCATATTCTAAGTATTATATGTACCTTTTTTTCTGCAGATGACCACTTTAGTTCTTCTGCCATTATGTCAATAATTGCCGGCAAGGCTTCTTCGGCAGCTTGGGCATTTNTATATGTACCTTTTTTTCTGCAGATGACCACTTTAGTTCTTCTGCCATTATGTCAATAATTGCCGGCAAGGCTTCTTCGGCAGCTTGGGCATTTAGAAAAGCCAATCGCATACGTCTGGCGATTATATCCTACAGCAATAAACATTGCATTTTTTAAACATCATGTTTTGAGTTTGGAAAGCCGATAGCATTTCTTTAATGGTCTTTTTATTAATTTACCACTGCTGTGGCAGCGTATTCGCGGATTGCGTATCTAACTTCAGCGTCGATATAGGGAAATTCAGAATGGATTCGATTTCCTACTACAGGCCACCTGCATAAGCACGGGAAGGTTATCTTTGCAACGAGTAAGCATTGTAAAGAATGTTTTTAGACTGTAACAACATCAAAATATACCTTTTCCCAGTTATTGACGCGAGCTTGACCACCGAGAAGGCGCGATCACCGTAACTGAACACAAAACAAAATATTTTTCATATTATATGTTGACCTTCACCACAAGAAATAATGTACAGATGTTGTCCTATGTACTTACGTGCATGCTAAATGTTTTGCCACCTCCGGTTCTAGCCCAGCATCTTGCACCAGCCGAATGAATAATGTTGGTGTCCACCCATGTGCACCTTCCAGCAGAAGTCCATCGGTTTGGCTGTAGTGATAAAGAAATAAAAATAAACCACTAAAGTAATGTCATATGAAGCGTTGAGCCGTGTGTGAAATGGTTTAGAGTAACTGACAACCGAGTCAGGTATATGAGCTATTGGACCCAACTCGTGCTTACTGGGACTGAGTACTATATATATGAAATCATAAACTGCATATACTTCTGTAAAATCATCACCCTTAGTGTACTTATTGATGGAAAAATCATTCAAATATTTGTACTAGCTGCATTGAAAGCTTCAAACTGCATGAAATTCGGGACATCTGTTCCGGAGGGTTATCCACACCACACCGAAACCCGAAAACGAATCAATGCAACAACCTACCGCTTGTGAAAAAGAAATGAACTTGGGTTTTGAAAGAACTTGCTTTAACAGCATAAAGAGTGATTTCTATGTACAGCATACCTCTCGCTTGTTGGCTTCAGATTACAAGCTGAAATATATTTTAAAATTACCATTAGCACGTACATAAATGTAGTAGAAACTAGATGATGCTTTTCACCAGGTTTATGTTGTTATTGCAGGTTTTATAAAATGACTGTACCTTTAACGGCTGCATCAATGGCATCTTTCGCCATCGCCCGGTAGGTAGTCCATTTGCCTCCAGCGATTGTTACAAGCCTAAAAACAGTAGAGGAATGATTATATCATGCTATATTATAAGGTCAACCAAAAAGACTTCACTGGTCTAAAAAACATACCCATCGTTGCTGACATGGACAATGTGGTTCCTGGCCAAAGATTGAGTGTCTGGTTTGTTGGGATCTTGAACAAGCGGTCGGATTCCGGCCCACGCAGATAGGACATCCCCACCGTCGTACTATTTTGGTATATGAAATTAAAAAAATGCATTTTATGCATAGAGCTCAGTGCCAAAAAAATATTACTCAGGATGTAAGAGGAGAGAAAGCAAGGGTAAGCAGCCGTCATTACCCACCTTCAAGGTCTTTGCTGAGATAGTGCTTAACTTCATGCAGTATAAATTGAATATCATCTTCCGTAGGGCCTGGGTTGTGTGTGACACCACAAGGAGAATCTGTGGTGCCTGCAATCGTCAGCTTCTGCCACGGTAAGAAAAATATAACCCTACCGTCTGAAGTATCCGGATCTAGAAGTCCCATCTCCTCAGGACTGAAATCCACAAGAACAACCCAATCACATGCAGTACTATTCGTAGATGGGTAGTCTAGGCAGACTCTATGTTGAGGACTGGACGTTGCATAGTAGATGGCACGAATAGAAAACAACCGGTTCTGATCAAGTTATAGTTTGTACCTGTAATAGCCTGGCAATACGATATGAACACCCAAGCTAGGAGCACAGATATCTCTGGTCGCTGGGTCGTCCATTTTGCGGATGGAATCTGTGAATGGTCCAGTAGCGTTGACATATACACTTAGCTCTCACATTGAATTGCTTTCCAGTGATTTCATCCCTTAGTTTCGCCCCCACAATTTTTTGGACACCATCATCATCCTGAATAAGAAATTTTAGACTTTATTTTCCGGTCTGTTACTTGAATGAGGAAACCAATGTCTAATGCTACTTTAGTATCAAGTTTGGACTTCTAGAAAAATTGTTATGCCATGTAACCAAATTATACACCATTATCGCAGTCGGAGATGGACCCAAGTCCCAAAACCAAATGAAGGAAAACAGTTAAGGAAGGTGGTTAAGGATCGTACAAGGTAACCAAAAGCCGTCAAAGTTTTGAAAGACCTGAATCAAGGACGTGTCACATGGGATTAGACCAAGGAATCAAAATAAAGTAAGAAGCAAATCCAGTTCAAGAATAAGTTCATGCGAAACATGCGTCTGTTAGCAGATTGTGTTTCAGGCAGACAAAGTCAACTTCTTCTGCGCATTATCTTACTCTCTCTTTAATAATATCCACGACTTTAACGTGATTGGCAACAGTTGCTCCAAACCTGTTTAAAAAACAAAGTTCATTTATACCGATCCTGTATATCAGAATTAAATTCATACGAATAGTTGAAAAATTCACATGGAATGAAATAATCCAGATCTAACAATACGCACTTTATAGTGAAAATGATTTACCTAGTGGCCGTCAATGCTATCGCAATATTCATCCTAGCATCATTATGCTGCCCTGTAGAGTTGTGAAAGTTATTTTACAACGAATTATCAAGTATTATAAGGCTTCTTGAAAGCGTCATGACGAAATCATTCTCGGAGATCGAATAGCTAAACTAGTACAGTAACTAACAACACAGCAGCAGTTAGCAACAAGAAAAGATGCCACTAACCATCGTAGTAAACAAGTGCTCCGCACAACTTGTCCCTCCTCAGCATAGGAAATTTTTCCAGCGCACGTTCCTTGGACAAGAAGTATGAGCCCCGAAGACACTTTGATCCAGCAACTAAATCGTAAACTTTAATTCCCATCCAATAATAGGGGACCTACAAGACATAAACACGTATCATTCCCATTACCAAAAGGAAATAGACGTCCTCGGGACAATTAGAGGCGTTTCTTTACGAGCTTACCAGCCACCACCTGCAAATAACACCAGTCGTTGTAGATGATTATCGCGAAAACTGAATAATATGTCAATTGTCTGGTTCCAGGACCAGACGAACTAAGACAACACGAGTGCAGTCAAAGAGAACTTACTTGTAAATGGGTAGTAAGATTGGAAGAGGGGAACTCAAATGA
>VRMD01001347.1:0-17399 GCA_009872375.1 Sminthurides bifidus
AAAAAAAGACCCTATGGAATCATGCCGAAATACTTTGATCCGTTAAAAAATTAACACGAAGAAAGTGACCAACCTCTCCAGAGTAATCCCCACCAAAGCACTGATTTTTCAGCTCTTCGTCATCATCCATTCGACATTCCGACACATCACCATCATCAAACTTGTACCAACGCCAAGTACCATCGTTGCCCCTAAAAGAAAAGTATTGTGCAGCATGCTTGTAAATAATTTGTTTCAAATTTACAACGTTAGATAATTGAAAATATAATATTAGAACCTACTTAAAAGAAATATAAGAATAGTAGTGGCCTCCGGAAGCCTGGCCAGAGTGAACGACAATTCCTGTCAATCGGTATGATGTACTCTGAGTTTGGCCCAACAAAGCAATGTCATCTCCGTCAATCATTTCACCCTCAATTTTGGCAAGTCCGGACACCGTATACGGCTCCATGTCAAGCTCTCGGGGAAACTCGAAATAATCGTTGAATTTAATAGGGCAAACTCGTTCATAGTCGTATTCAAAGCGCTTCAGCTGAATAGCTAGAACCGGTGGAAGCCGCTTAACGCATAACCGTTTGACAGTCACAACCTGGGTACGTGAGATAGGTTAATTTTCAACACTTTAACAATCCATAAGAGATATTCAGTTCAGATGCAAACCTTTTTGTTGCAGCGTTCACAATGATAGGCATCAGCTCCTTCCAAAAGTTCACCTTTCACATATTGCTCCAGCGAATCCAGCAGATTTGAGTGATTACGAATATCTACCGATATCACTGAAAACGGTTCTTCTTTTGAATAGCGATGGGGACACTCTTTGCAAATTTTTTGATCCGAGAATAATCCTCCTAATTGCTTTGACATAACTTGTTCGTGACCGAGAGCTTTGAGTCCATCATCCACACTTTCAACCAGACTCATAAAAAATTCTACCGCATCTTGTTGTTCTCTCAAATTAACTGGTTCTCCTTGCAGCCTAAATAGTCATTTACATCATAAGCACGACATTACATTGGAATATTTTATCAATTTTGAATCATGACGAATAAGACAAAATTAGCCTTGTATTTTACCTAAAATGCTTCCACAATCCATTAGGGACGTAATATTGAAGCTTGGAAAGCGCCAGGTGTCCAAATATTGCTTGCACTTGGCTCAATATGCAAACGTTGTACGATTTTCGATCATCTGCACCGTCCGCTGCGACTTCATTGCTTTGATCATTTCCGCTACTGACAGACATGCTCGAATTGGCATCATCAGCAACATCTTCAGACTCATCAGCATCTCCAACCTCAACGCTTAAAATGCCTCTTTTGATATTTTCAACCATAAAAAGCTGTTGCAGCACTGAGTTCATATAGCATGTTGCGCCAGCATTTTTTAATCCAACAAAACCACCAACTGGCCGATTCCCCATTGGAGGTATATATTCCCAGTCGTTTAGAGTTCCATCTGCTTGTAATGGTCCATCTACAAAGAATATACATTGTACATAGCACGTTTCAGATAGAATGGCATTAGTTGGCTTTGCATGGTTTTAAAAAAATCCCTTTCTCCTTACCAATTGAGTAGTTAAAGACGCTGATTAAGATATCGATAGTCAGCTTCAAATTTTTGTAGCATCCACTACAAAGTGACACAACAATGTCAAGAATTCCACCCTGAGTTATCGGGCTTGAGCAAATTTGAATAGGAGACTCAGTAGAAATTTCTCCAGACTGAACCAATGCCGAATGTGCTTTAGACCACGGAAAAACGAACTCCTCAATAATTTCCTGCGAGATTCATGCTGTTATAGCTTTTTCAAAAAAATAGCAAAAAAATTTACGCATTTATCTATCTCCTCTTACTCGTATCAGAGATTTATTGTCCGGAGATTCCGTTCCTAACTGTAACTTCCGTTCGATAGACAAGCACGATGTTAATTCTCTGGCAATGCATACATGCCCTTCCAAAAGTTCTTCACTACAGGAGCCCTCTCCATTAATCTTCATATAATCCTACAAAAAAGAGAGTTTTGGTAAGAGTTTCAAATTATTTCTGACGCGATATTCAGAATAACGTGTTCCTTAGAGACAGTATGGTTTTAAGCAAATACCTTAACTTTTCGGAGCCAGTCAATTTCGGTTGCGAGCCATTGATCTTGCAACGGTAAGGTCACACCACATGAGCTACAGTAGCCGATTAAGTTACATAGCAAGTGAAACACATCACGTGAATGTTTTGGAGAATCTTCAACTAGGGTATGCACGATTTCGAACAAGAAAGTTATGAAAAAAACTAGGATGTTGGTGTTGCCTGACGTTTTTGTCGCTACTAAGTACAATTGCTCATGAGCAATAAATCGAATAGATCTTCCTTGAGTGAAGAACAATAACTGTCTCACAAATGGCTTCCATAACGGGTCGCCAAGCATTTGTTCAAGAGCACAAGAATTTAGTACAAAGCTCAACGTGAGAACTTCCATGGCTTCTTCACAAACTGAAAGTGCAATAGAGTATCTTTATATATTAATCCATTGGACCGAACTAACTCTTTGTCAGTCGAACTTTTGCTTACCAGCAATATCGTCATCGGTTGGTTCACGGTTGGCTTGATGCTGCTGATCAGCTGAAAAATAAGTCATGGATCCTGATGCGGCAGCAGTAGCAAGTTTTATGATTAATTTGATTGTTTCCACGTCAGGTAAAGTGCCGTCAATAGCTGATTTTAGGAGTGTTTTCAATCCTTCTGAACTTTTGGTAGCAGATGCGTCTTTGATCTAAATCACATCGACAAATAAAAACGTACTCATGGAATAAAGCAGAAGCAAGCATTAGGAAAATCTTAGCGCAAAATCTTACATAATTTAGAAGCGTGTAAGAAAGTATATCTGCTAAACGGCGAAGCACACATTCGCTAGCTGCGTTGGGTATAGATGTCACTGCTTCAGAGATAACTTGAAGGCGTTCTTCCGCGATAGACTGGACTCCAGCGCAGTATTTAATGAGCAACTGTGAAGTAACAGTGAGTACGGCCTTAGTTAGCTTCAAAACAGCTAGATACGCTGAACGCTTGGTGGCAACGTCGGCAAGTGGCATAAAGTTGTTCTTCGTCAGCATTTCAACGACAGCTCCAGCACCACCCGATGTAAAAAACATAATGAGTAACTTGATTGTGTTTTCTTCGTCCGGACGGACAGCGGGAAAGAGTAATGCATATAGAACCTAAAGTTGGAACGGACAAATAAAACATAAATACAAGTTGAGCGCGAACATTAAAACCCATTTCTTATGCAATTACCTCTAGCCTGTACAAGACTGACGCCGGCTCTGCGTTAAATAAAATCGTGTACGGTTTTTTATCACTTTGCATAAAAAATGCATCCTTCAGAACCTTTTCCGTGCTCCTGCAACTAGGCAATATATTCAACAACATTCTAGCTACTTCGCGCAGCCTTTCCTCCCCAGTACTCGCACCAAGATTGCACAACTGGCACAGAAATTCCATCCTCTTCTCGTTCATGGACATAATCTGTGATAGAGTGGTGGAATTAGTTTTTGCTGTTACAATCAATTCATAATACTTAATTAATTAGTCAAGTATTAACTTACAACTGAGGGTAGAGCCTCTTCAGCCTCGATATTTGGACCATCCGTACCGTTGGTAAAATGATTAGGAGAGCCACCAGAGCTTTCTTCACTTGAATCAGGCGAATTTGTAACATTGCTCTGCACTATTTTGGCTTGCAGAAGCTGAATGCAAAATAATTCACCAAAAGTTACTTTGTTTAATCCAAGTGAACATCACAAATCCATGCAAATTAGAATAACTGACCATTTTATCTCGAAGGCCATAAACGCTTACAACTCTCCTGTCTTCTGAAAGGTCTATAACCTCCCCGTTGTAGTACAAGTCAAGCTTGAATGACGAATTCGACTGTATTTGGTCCTTGATTTGACGGAGGATCTACAAAGTGCAAAGTTCAGACGTTTGTTATAAGTAAAATAAAAAAACTGCAAGGCAATGTCAAAGAACAAAGGGTGTAACATATAATTAGCATCACCTGTCTACGAAGTCCAGCAGGAGTTTCATTCCCGTGAGTGAAGACTTCCATATCTTCGTATCCTCTCCCACTTTGACTAGGAAATCGCACAAAAATACTGAAATTCTTACCTCTTGCAGCTCTGTATACACACAGAAAAGTTGAAAAACTTATTATTTATTGCTTGAAAATATATGCTTTTTATGATCTACTATAGATAGTAATTATTAGACTATTTTCACTGCTGCTTTGCACTGACCTGTATAAAGGAATGAATGCTCTTTCCTCTCCATAATCCGAATCGCACTCAGAAATATATTCCCAGAGGACTCGAAGTACTCGGCAGGCTCGAGTTACTTCTTGCCTTACGCGATTTGTAGAATCTTTGTCTTTCTCTAAAACTAAAATTGTATCGTACGAAGTCCGCAAGCGATCAATGCAAGATGAAAGAAAATCTTCATGGACGTTAGCTTGCTGGGGCATTAAATTTGGTCCAAGCGCAGTAAATATTTGCCGTAGAAAAACGATGGCTCGGTTGGCCATGTCCTCACTTCCAGACAGTATAACCCTCCAAATGTAGTCAGTACCATGTAAATCCAACTGTCGGTAACCCAATAATCAGATCAACTAAACTTTGCGATAAACTTTGTTTAAGACAAGACACAGGAGTAAGAAACCCTTACATCATCCATAAGAACATCTTCTCTTTTCATTACTAACTTCTTAGATGCCACATTCACTGACTTAAAAAATCGTTCGAAGCATCTGCAACACACGCGATTATCCAAAATTGATGAGATGGAATTTCAAGAGGAGTTTAAAATGAATATTTGAAAATATATAACATTATTCAACACTTACTCCATGCCAATATCAGTTAGCAACGTGGCATCAAAAGATAGTATCTTCCGCTGAAAGAAAGTCTCTGTAAATTTAGGATCCAAGTCAGGCTCATCACCCCCCATAAGTTTAGAAAACCACTCGAAGCACATTTCACGGTCCGACGGAAAGGCAGGATTCTCAGCTAATGACTGCCAAATTAAGTTTGCTTGCTCTTCGCACAGATATAATTGCCCTTCCTGTACAAAATAGAAGCTTGTCTTAAAATTTACATCCACTGTGACCCCTAAAAAGTTAAAAATTAGTTTACTACCTTCAGTAAAAAGCGCAAGAACTTCAACCGCTCGCGAATTTGATCATGGTGCGAGTACCTTCCGTCAAGCTTCACAGTCGAAGGGTCGACTGCCACTTTGTCTAGTTAACACATTTTAATTATTTGAATTACTTCATATTACGTCCACTTGAGGGTGTGCCAAAATGAGTCTGGGCAGCAACAAATTCTTAATACCTTTCACAAAATTTCGAACTATGTCCATGTAACAACTCAAAGAATTGCACACTTTGACGATGACGTGCCTTTCCCGTTGCATTGTGCTGATTATACTAGTTCGAAATACTGCAGTAGTGTTTTTATGATTCGCATGGCATTCGGGATAAAGCGTAAATATCTCTCTCATGTGCTTCATAGCCGGTATCACCCAATCTACATCGTCTTCGGCAAGTTGATCCATGCTTTTGTTCAGCCACTGCAGCTTTTGGTTATCTCTTTGCTGTTTCGTAAAGAGCAATGGTCTTAGAGCGGTAGACAGGTGTATGACATAGATTTGATCTGCATAAATGTATCAACTAAAACTTTCTTACTTGTGAACAACTGTAGTCCAAAACTTTTACATGTGCTGCTAAAGCTTGATCCATTATTTCTGTTGGGACTTCATTTGAGTGAGCCAAATTCCAAAAAAGAGTTAGTACTTTGAAGGCCATAACACCATCCTTGTCGTCTTCTGCCAATCTTCTGATCAGTTCAAGTAATTTCTCCCGTTGCCGCTTATTTGCCGTTGTCCAGCTGGCTTGAAAGCATTCAAACAGATGGTCGAGCTGCTCTGAACTAAAGTCCCACGCTAGTTTTGCCAGCAAGTCATGAACATTTTTGACAATAGCGTCATGCTTCCCCACCTTAAATTCACGGCACGACATAATGAGTAAATAATTCTTTTGATTGAAAACTGAGTTAAATGTAAAGCAAAAAATACCTGAGCCGCCCATATGTCATCCAGATCACCCAGAGATAAACTTCTTTCCTTAATTATAAACCGCAAGATTTTTTCCAGCTTTTCCACGTACTGAGGCTGATGGAGTGAATCACGAAGTATGATTTGCAAGACTTGGTTGTCGACTAGCCATTCCGCCATCCGTTTTGATGTCAGGTATTCCATATCCTCCAGTCTATGATGATGATGAGGGTAGCACGAGGAAACGTTCAAAATAACTTGATTTATCTCGTTTAAGGCATTCATTTTTCCATTGAACGAAGAAACCTAAACATGGAATCATAATTAGGGGAAACTTCGAAGGAAGAGTCTTCAGAACCTTGAATGACATTTTTGAACGTTTTCTACTCACTAACTACAGGAAATGGAATAATTACCTGCAGCATTCGAAATATCATGCGTAAACGGAATATTTCCAACTGTCTCATTTGCTCCTCTGACTCTCCAAGTCTGAAGTTGCAGACATTTGAGATACTTAATTATTGCAGATATTGTATCCGATTTAGCAGTCTCTTTCTTCAACTCATCATCACTCAGATTCTCGAGAAACTGTGGGACTATACTTAAAATCGGTGCAAAATACTTTTCAACTGTGTGTTTAGTTAAATACTCTGCACACAAACCAAAAGGCTTGAGCAACGCATGAACCAGCGAAACTGACAAGGGAGACTCCGACTTAAACCGTTCCAACAAGCTCGAAAATCCACCCTGGTTCCCAAATCGGTTTATAAGATCCACTAACCAGCCTATCAAGTCAAAAGGAACTTTAGGTTAATATTTAACGATTTAGGGATACATTTTCGAATCACGCATGACTAACATTAAAACAAATAGCTGTTGTGCAAATCCATACCTTTTGGAGCTCGCAACTCCACATGCCTGGCAAAAAGTTCGTCATCTGGAATTGCCATATCAGCCGAGTAGCTCTCTGGAGGACGTTGAACATTGAAAGTATGGAACTTGTTGTTGGGATTGAACAGCATACCAAGTAGGTCCAGAAGCGGAAACCAATCTTGAGAAAGCTTAATCACTATCAAATCTACTAACTTCTGCGAGTTACTAAGAATACACTTGTGAATATCAGGCTTCCAGCTAGACACAGCATCATCCGTAAGAATCTTCGTGAATGAAATTGTTAGGCCTTCTCGAAAAAACCGCTGACAAGCTTCCACCTTGGTGTCTAACCCTAAAATCGGTCAAAAAATGTACAGTCTAACGAAAATCGACAAGCCAATACCTCTGAAATCTCCGAAATTTACGATAGGTTTACCTTTTCTGCACAACTCGATGGACGCATTCAATAAGACTTCCAACTGGCCACCGGGTAAAACAGGCACCACCCATCTTGTGTTGGTAATCATTTCATCCAAGCGATTCAGGTCTTCAATGGGAAATTCATCATATCCCACATCGCCAATTTCCTCAGTCTCATTACTCGATTCCATTGTCTGATTTAGAGAGTCCTCACTTTCGTCCTGTGCCCCATGCATTCTCCTTCTTTGCTGGAGCTTTAAATCGTAATGAAATTGCAACTGTAAAAACCTTATTTTCACTCCGGCTGTTTGAAAAATATTTCTGGCAATTACACCACTTAGCAAAAATCACTGACATGTCGTAATTGCTGTTGTTTTCGGACCGTTGCTCAGGTGCTTAACACTCTATTCTCGTGTTGCCGGCATGACGATATGATGACGCATGCTACAATCTTCTCCAATCCTGCTAATTAGCGATAGTTTTAACTTGCCTGTAACAAAAATCAATAATTTAAAATTCAAGTTCCGATAAACTACCGATTCAGGTTCGTAACTGCATAAATAGACAATCTTTCGTGAAACCACTTCTTCGGCGCAGCTTCACCTAGCTCATTCGAGTTTGCTGTCAGCTGACATGATATACTAGTACGGCAACCGATCAAAACCTAGAACAATAGCTGAATAAAAATTAAATCAGCACAGCCATGTTTCACCGCCAGATTCTCAGAAACAAAAATGTATCTTCATGGAACATCCGAAGTTCAGTCACTAAAAGGTACACGACAAAGTACCATCCCTGATGGTTCTTCAAAAGAACAAATGCAGCCAACCGAGATAACTTTGTCAAACAAAACAAATACGGGCTGTGGCGATAATTTAGTAAATATTTACTCGTAGCTGGGGTTGCTGCATGAAAACGCTTAATTTTCAGCTGTTGATGATAGCGGTAAAAAGCGGCAAACGAATAGCAACTTAATTACCGAATCTTACTGCAGCAATCTTAAGTTAGCTTAGCCAGTTTCAAAACTAACGATTACACATGTCTCTACGTAGATAACCCCTGAAGATTTGGAAGAAAGTAATTCAGGTATTGTACGATTGCCGTCTAGTAGTTAACTACGTTGCAAATACAAATGACCACGGTTTGCCGGAACACGAGATAAAGTACTTACAGAAATCTGCAATAATCCTCTCGTAGTTATCGTTGAATCTGTGATATTCTTTTGTAACCACTTGATGTCTTTAGCATTTTCTGTAAAAATTACTAGAATGGTAATTATAATTTCATAGTATGAAAATTTTGCTCTACAATCTTCCACAATTTATTTGCGCTGTCTCTATCGTTCGTCTTGTGTCTCCTATACTTCTTAATGTTTCATGCGTGCAGACTGCTGAGCCCCACAGAAACACTCCTATATGACTCGGCTCCATGTAAAACCAGCAGGCAGACACAGAACTTTATAACATTGAATAACTTTACTCCATCTGCTTTTCAAAGGAGTTGCTGCACTCTCACAGTCAAAGCCAAATGTCGACATTTGAGCGTCAACTAAGCAGCTTCCTCTGTCAAACACTACCCGGACTTACACTTTACTACTAAAAGAATGAGTGTAGATAAAAACCACCCGTTCCGTAGACGGGGAGGCATTTGAGCTTGGAAAGCCTATGTACGTTGGACTGGACTGATGCAAGCGACTATCTGACGACGTGACTAAATGCAAGATGTGATCATTGAATCATCGTGTTTATCATCGTACAGATAGACGAAAAGATTTTGCAATTTTCAACTCCATCTGATTGGTCCGCTTCTAATGCGTATACAATTTGGTGGATGGATTTACAGCTTATTTCAAGAAACATGGCTTTAATGCCCGTAGAATCTCTTTCAGATTATCAGTAAAATTATGAACCAAATTCAATGTACCCAAAATAAGTTTCTTTTTGATCTACTTAAATTCTAGTACAATATCTTTGATTTTTACATAATGTTGCTGGAGATGCTCCAACAATATGTATAGCAATAAAAAGTAGCAAATACAGACAACCTAGTCGGTGTCGAAACTTTGTTCAGCGGGAAACAGATGATGAAGTCAGTTTATGCAAGTATTTCGCAGTTTATGACGATACCGGATTCAACTTTTCCTGCAGTACGTTCAATCACATTCCGTACGCAAAATACTTGGGAATAGATATCTTCCTAGTTCTACTGGCACTTAATGATGCTGGCGAGACTGGATGAATGGGTTTCAAAAATTTAAGCTTCCCACATGCGTCAGGATCATCCTGCTTTTCCGGCGTTTCAGTTGGCTTGAGTTGGTCTATTTCCTTGCTTCCTTCACTGCTGTCACCTGCAGTACCAACAAATCTAGTTAGTGGAAACGTCCTTTATTGCAGTTCGAGCCGATCTGAATTCCATTCCTTACCAGAGTTGGAGGAAGTGGGATGACGAGCTTTCGATCGCGTTAAACGGGGCGAAGGGGCTTCATCTTCTGAGGCTGATGATTCGATAATTTCCACAGAGGATGTCGACTGCCTGCTCGTTCGACGACTTTGTGGCTTCGAAACTTCTTTTGCAGGTTCTGGTTTTACTTCGGACTTCCTCTTTTCCGCAGATTTTGATTCTTTGGGCATCGCAGATGATTTGCTAATTTTAGTCGGAGGCGCGTCCTCGTCGCTATTAGAAAGTTTTGATTTTCTACCAAGGCTTTTCCTAGTGGTTGAACCCCTAGTTTGGTGATCTGGAGCGGTAGATACTGTTGAATGGCGTTTCTTCCGTTGCTTTAGAGCAGCCTCATTACTGAAATGAGATTTGCTCACCTTCATTTGCTTCACGGTTTCTGAAACTTTTTCATCACTTAATTTCTTGGATTGATTCGCATCCCCTACTGTATTAACACAACTTTTTGCCATTTCCTGAGACTTTTTGTTGGACACTTGTGCTCTGCGGGCTAAGCGGGCAGCCTTAACTGAGGCTGGAGATGGTTTCAACCCGTGCTCGACTATTTTCTCGCTATTTGCATTTTTTTCACACCTGGAACGACGTTTTGGAACATCATCTGAGGATCGCACATTAACTTCAAGGGATGCACTGCCTTCAGGCTTTGAAAGCTTAGCTGGGGGAGCTGTCTCCTCTGATGGAGGCTCAGTTTGGCTGGTTGAATTTTCTTCCTTTGAGGTTACGGAGTGTTTCTCTGGCGTCTTGATTGGCTCTGGAGTAGCTGTGTTCGATTTGCAGATAATCCTGTTTAGTATAGGTGACTGTTGCTCAATCCTGTCTTCATTCTTAAGCAAGCTTCCTAGACACGTATCATTGGCAGAATCACTCGCTGCTCCTGTTGAAAACTGGTTCCTGGGATCTATGGGCGCAGAACTTAGTTGTTCTCTAGATGATTTTACTGTAGCAATTTGCAGACTAGTTACAGTAGTTGAAGTTGATGAATCTGATGACCCAGTTATACTACTGTTCGTAGAATGTAGGCTAGACAAGGGCGAATCATCTGCTGATGGTTTCAAATACGCCGACGGAGTAGACTGACTCGCTGGTAACGTAGTCGTAATAGCTATTACTTTGGCTTCCTTACTACCTGCAAGAGCTGGTTTCAAATGCTGGAATAAGTGACTTGTAAA
Organism: Sminthurides bifidus; assembly: GCA_009872375.1. Classification (NCBI taxonomy): domain Eukaryota; kingdom Metazoa; phylum Arthropoda; class Collembola; order Symphypleona; family Sminthurididae; genus Sminthurides; species Sminthurides bifidus. The sequence goes on from VRMD01001347.1 coordinate 11,016, forward strand.
CCCATCTGCGGCTTCGATTGATGATAAAGAATCATCTGTGCAACGCGTTGGTAAAGGTTTTTCCGATGCAGCTTCTCCAGAATTTGTATTGATTCCAGTCAACTTTGAACCTGACGGTGCGGCGGTAAACGTAATTGGAGTAACCCTTATAATATGTGTTCTGCATGTGTCGCCAGAAAAATTTGGTCTCCCACCAGTTTCACCGGATTTTTCTGCATGCAATTGCTGAAAAGTAGCCTGTAGCGATGGAATTTGCCGCACAAACTGGGTTATCGCCTGAACCCTACTTTCATTGTTTAGGTCTTGCTTGGGAGCTGTTGATAAGCCTTGAGAAGAAGTGATTCTTCTTAGGATATCAGTATTCAGCGGCATTACTGGCGTTGTAGAAGGCAAACCAGGTTTTTCTGATGGTGTAGTGGTAGCAGATGAAGTAGTGGTAGGCGGGATCACTCTCTCTTTCTTCAGCACAACGGGCTTGTTTAGTACTACACTTGGCTGAGTTGTACTGGTTGGAACAGTTCCTTTGGACAGCTGGTATCGGAGCCTAAGCATAAAACAGCTGATTAGGGCTCCATAATTCATTATAGCCTATACGAAGAAAATCTATTGAAGCCATCGGTGTTTATAACTTTCAGAACAGTAACTCACAAATTTGTCGGAGCACATATATGTGCCGCTGCGGTTTCACCATTGGAGCGAGATGAAGACAATTCACTGCTATTGTTTACATCATCCTGCCGTTTCACCGAAGATGTTACCTACCGTTTGAAGAAGTTCATGTAGGTAACAGCAAAAATGACATAATTATTGATGTCTAAGATATACTACACCAACAGTTGTCAAAAATAAACAAACTGCTCACTTTTATGTCTGCGACGGATGACGGTACCCCGGTTTCATAAACTGGTTTACCCGATGACCCGCCTGCTGGTAAGGAATGAGATACTAAATTTGGCTGAGCTGGAATAGCACTACCAAGCTTAGAGGTTTTGGAATTGGTCTTCGTAATGACATTTGAAACATTTGAACTAAGATTAACAGATCCAGTCTTCATTGGTGGTTCTGTCGGGGTTGCTGAACCTCCGCCATTTAAAGATTGCTTTCTTTTAGTGTTACCTGAAACAGAATCGCAAGATTAAGGTTTTAAAAAGACATTTAATTGCAAGAAAGATCATTTGGTATACGATCAAAGGAAAGGGAAGATTACTGGTAAGACGCTTACTTTGTTGAACTAGTTTAGATGCTGTTATATAATTCGGTATAGCGTTATCTCGAGATGTAGTGTTTCTAAAATAAGCTTTCCGTTTACTTGAAGAACTATTAGAAGGAATCGCCTTTTGTCGGTCCTGTTGCGAAGCTTCTGCTTGAGCCAGAGCTTGTGCCTGAAGTTCTTCCTTCAGAGTCGGAACGTTCACGAGAAACCACGAAATTTCGTCCACAATGCACTTATCCACATAGGATTGTGTGACTAACATCCGCTTTTGATGGTAATTTTGAATTCTTAAATAGCTGTCAGCGTGACATATTACAGAGAGGGCGTTGATGCAATTCAAGCCTTTTCTGAATATTTCCATATCGGTTATACTGAAATTAAAGTTCAAGAGTTTTCGGTTACGTAAAAATATATGTGATCACAATATGACACGCATTATGTTCCTATGAACTTACTTATTATTAGTTGCATCGTCCCCGACAATAAACAATACTGGATTTTTCATTTCGAAAAAATCTCCATCCACATCGTTCCTTGATCCAAACAATCCATATAATGGGAATCCAATACAAATAACTCCTGAAACTTTTTCAGTCTTTGCGATTTTTGCAGCAACTACAGCACCGCTTCCCCAACCAAGTAGATATACTGGCTTGTCCGGATTTGCGCAGACGATTTCTACCAACTTAGATTTAGTTGTGTTCAGCATTTTTTCCGAGTATGCATCAACTGATAGCTTGTTTGAGGAGGAATTCATTGTCACTTGCACTACTTTTCCAACACCAGATAACATTGACAATAAAGATTTCTGCCTATGCAAAGAGAATCCATTACTTCCAGGTGGTCCAGCAGGAACGACCAAAAAAACTGGTGAAAGAGAGTTTTTCTTAAACTTTGAAGGGTGGCATGTAGCAGTAAACGGATCCCACTTCCTCTTCAGCAGTAAGTTCAAGGCTTCGACATTGACTAAGTCGCATGTGTCTGCAATGTCTGGCTTGCCTGCGATCGCTACCGACGGATTAAATGCAACCATTCGATCGATTAACACTGGAACTTTAGCTCTAAGTGTCTGTAGTACATCCAAATACACTGCTAAGTAGGAAAAACTGAGATGATCCACAAGTACCCGATGCAGCCACTGGATTAATCGGGTGTTCCATCCAATTTGTGTCAAGACTTCACGGACTGCTTCAGCAGACTTGTCTACTGATAGTCTTCTGTGAATAGGCGCGGTGGAAGATTCAGCAATAGCTAATCTTGATAAATAGTCGGAGTGAAAAATCTGAACAATTTTGTCAAAAAGGCGCCTTTGAATCTTGGTCCACGAGCTTCTGGGTTAATGCATAAGAGGCAAAATATAAAATGCAGCATGGATTTTCGTATTTGAATCACATTTAGAAGAGATAATCTTACTTGTTGACTTTTTCTTCCCAATCATCTCCAACATCGTAAAGTCGTGCAAAATTTACATTCTTTTCGCACTCTTTCATGTATGCTAAGGCTTTAGCTTCATCATATGCAAGTTTCGGTTCCGGATCAGGTATAACTACGTCAATTTCTATGTCATCAATGGACTTAGATTTCTGGGCTCTTTTCGACGGTTGTTTCCTGCTAAGGCAGAAATAAATACAAGTGCTGCGGCCAACTTCAGAAAATACAATTGCGACATTGTATACTCAAACTAGACTTACTTAGAGGTTCCGTTATCGCTCTTGGGCTGAATTTCATTTAGAGCTAAGATTTCATCATCATCCCGAAAAAGAAACCTCACTGGGAAACAATGAGTCTTTTTCTCTGCTGGAATAGTCGGTTGTGCATAGCTGTGGTCCAACAACACTACCCGCAGCAATTGATTTGCCTAGATCAGCCAAAGAAGAATAAAAACATCCTCGAAATATATTACAATATCAATGGTGTCTTTTGGCTCTATAAGGTGTTACGAATTTGCTCACGGTTAGTGGTACTGAGTTTCTCACGGTCCGGAAAATCGGTTCTGACTCCATTAAGGATCGAGCTACTTTTTTGGGTTTAGAGCCTTTCGCCGTCCTGCCTTTCCGCTTATCAGATTCTTCCATCACTAACTAAGATTGTGATCTGAAAACATTCACCGCATGATTCAAGATAGCAAAGAAAAGTGACAGTTTTTATAATTTGTGCTTAAAGGAAAAGGATAAACAAGCTACACTATATTCAATTTAGTAAAACTCACTGGCTTACTTGTCGATCATTTAAATGAATCCGTAATTTCTAAGACAAGATTAACCGTGCTAGTAACTTCTATATACAGGTAGTCTTCATCATGTGGGCTGTACCCGAAATACTTATCATTTGAGCTGATCACTGTCAATGAGAATAGTTTAGTCACTCAGACAATCAATCGCCAGTGCTGGCTTTAATATACGTAGCGACGTATATTAAAATTAATTTATGTTAAAATTATATTTAGAACCTCAATGCCAACCGGTGGAACTTACTTTAACGCTTTTTCTTAATTAATCCTTTCTTCACCATCCTGATTTCACAATGAATAAATCACAATGAAAAATCCACAATGAAAAAAAGCTTGATTCGAATGTCACACAGACTTAACTCCCAAAGCTCGATCTCGAATAGTTTAACACGAGCTAAAATTAAACTATGATCTAGCTGCAGTACTAAATCCGAAATATATATATACCTCAATTTTGCAAGAATTGAGATGAAGGATGCATGCGCGCGTAAGTCTCCTTGAAAAAGTATACCGTTGAATTGTAAAATGCAGTCTTATAAAAAGGTAAAAGTATCAGTTTTGCAGGTGTTACAGAGAATTGAAAGGGATACTTTAATTTCGAAAGGGACGCCGTGAAATAATAAATAATCACCATGTCTATCATACTTAAGTATACCCGTAAGGAAGAATCGCATACTACTACGTCTGCATCCAGAACTGCTAACTGTAACATGCGTCCATGGTGAACTGAATACATGAATATCAAGACTTTTGTGAATGTAAAAGCAAGTCTGTCATAAAATGTCGATTTGTCTGAAAGTAAAAAGTGCACAATCGAACAGTAAGGATTAGTTATACTGTTGTGATGTAGTCAAGCCTTCAATTGAAACACAGGTAAGTTACGTCTATTATGAAACCAACAAATTTAATTCCCATTTCCCTTAATCCATGTCGTCATTTTGCGTTAATAAACAGCAGGTGGAAACCAATCATATGCTGACCATTATATGCTGTGTTATCAAGGTTGTAAAACAAATATGATTTAGGCACTTGGTGGGAAGAGACATGGCTGAGATGACATTATATTAGTAAAAAATATATTATCTGTAGCAGATTTGAAGCATTTTAACAGCTTGTTCGTTTAACAAACCAGGAGAAACAGTGAGGTACAGATTCTGCGTTGAATTGATAGGAGAAACAGTTTGTTTATATTCTACTACGTACGTGTGATTTTTTGAGATTCATCACGTGTTTCTTAATTTTGTTAGCCTTGTACTTGTTAGCCAGAGTAATATTTAATGAGAGAGTTAGTTAATAATAAAAACATATGAAATAACTAATTCCGTTTTGAAGTACAGGATCGCAGCTGAAGATACCGGCTGGATCTACGAGACTGGATTTTTAGAAGAAGCGGCCGTTCCCAGCCTTCGAGCAGTTTTTCATTCACAGTATCCTTTTTTTAAATCAGTGAGATGAAGGGAGGAAAAATACGACTGGACGCTGTTGTTGGGAGAAAAATTGCAGAATCTCCGAAGCAGACCTCGGGCTTGATCATCGGCACGGTATTATACCTCTCAAATGATTTAAAATGGCAACATTACTAGCAGTTAGGGAAGCTGAAAAATTTTTCGGTTGCAGGTTGCCGAGGATTTAAGTTATCATGTCGTCCATCTGGCAGATACGTACTACTGCAATTTGCCGTTTTGTGGCTCATGCAAAGCCGAAACGAAATCCGAAATGGATGAAAATAATGATGGTAGGCCTAACTGTCATGCTATTTTTGACGTTATAACGGGCAAGATAGTTGCTTATCATGCTCAGCAGGTAATTAGATGGCATCGACAATATTGCAATGCATTCGAGTTGTACATACATTTGATTTCAGGAAACTTTACTAATATATGCGTGTAATATTTTAGGTGGTACGAATGCTCCCTGGTGGACTGGATATTCTAGGAGTTTTTACGATCGACGAAAAAAATATATTTTCGAGTGCCTCTGAGCTAAAATGCAAAGAACTGGTTAGTTCTTTGACCAAACCACTTTTCAAGCATTGGATCAATGACGATAGTGAGCAGAGATTTCCCAGAATCTTTATGCACTTGAATCCAAAGACGAAGAAGTAAGTAAAATTAAGCCTCTTTTACGTATGTGAATTTTATAAGGTGAAGGTAAAATGTATTGCGTTACAAATTTATTTGCAGGTGGAGCGCAAAGTGCTATGATTCTTCCAATATGGATTCAAGATCTTGTGATATTGTAGAGGAAAGACTTAGCTGGTCTCGTGTTGAATGTGAATTTGACACGCGTGCTGCTATGCATGTCAGTAAGGCCGATGCGGGTGCTCCATTGAAAAAGAACTTGCAGGTCTTAGTACGAGCATTCAGCGAGTCTCTAAAAAGTTCAAAAATATTGATTAATGGGCAATTTCCATCTGTAAATCAAGTTTTTGGTATTAATGCCTGTGATATCGGTGCATCCAAAGAGGAGCAAGATGGTCGTGCCAAAGCATGGTTGGGCTCGGGAGACTGCGTCAAGCACAGCTTTTCGACGACAAATTCAACTGTCCACATTCTATTGGATAAGGAACCAAGTATTTTAAGATGCGAGACACCCACAGAGACATCTGCAAACAGAGGTTCCCCTGATGAAGAAACCTTAAATCATTTACACGTGAAAGGAAAAATAACAGTGCTAGCAATTGTGCCTGAAGGAAGCAGTACAGCTGTGGTAGCAGCTCGCCTAAGAGAAGACATTTTGCGCTCCATCGTTTCTCGAATGCAAATGCACTGTGAATCACTAATTGACGAAGAGTCCACCACTGAACCCGTAAATGCAATCCATGTGCAACATGAAATCCCTAGACGCGTCTTTGTTACTACACCTGATTCGCCTATAGTGTTTTCCGATTACCTTTTCCCGGGAGACTCTCCACAGGATTCGATTTCTAGCTTTCTGGATA
>VRMD01001348.1:0-17392 GCA_009872375.1 Sminthurides bifidus
ATTCATGCTGCTCAATGAGACATGAACGAATGTTAAATTAAACGTCGTCACAAATCCGTTTAACGATACCAGAGACATTAACTCTTGTAACGTATGACATGCCACGGATGAAATGACGCAAATACGTTATTGATTCCCACTATGACAATCGGTGGCTTCGTCACTTATATATATCGTTTTGCGTTTTATTTTCTCCTGCACACTAAACGATTGCTTGTTGTCTGTCCTTTTAACTCATTGCTCATTGGTACTTCGCCTGAAAGACGCGTTCGTAATAAGACATGAAGCTCAAATTAATGTACGATAACATCCGCTAATTGTGTCAAGTCACACGACTAAATGTTATCACCTCAAAAGTGTTTAAGGACTCTGACATTATTCTGTTTTTTCCTCAGCTATATCTGGTCTACTTGAGCTACTGAAGCTTTTTGAAGCAAACTACCCAGAAACTCTGAAAGCTGCTTATGTGGTTAATGGTACGATTTCAACACTTTACCTATATACTTCTGACAATTTTATGATGATTCATGGTATGTGTTACATGAATTCGAAACTATTGACATTTGCACAGCTCCAAAGATTTTTGAAATCTTATTCATGGTGGTTAAACCAATTCTGACACAGCGAACGCTGTCAAAGATCTCCGTTTTCGGCTCAAAATACTGCTCAATGGCGGACTGTCCTTCTGAAAACTATTGAACCTCAAAACCTCCCGGCTAACTTCGGTGGTACGAACTGCACCCAGCCATTTGTAAGTTTTCATTTTGATGCTTCACATTAGAAACAACCGTGGGGAAAGAAAATTCTACCCTACAACAACTGCAAATTCGTTTTCAGTATCATCCAAGTCACAAGATGGATTGGCCAACTCGAGCAAAATCATTTCATGATTCGGAATTCGTGACAGCGGTTGTTGGAGCTGGTGAAAAGTTTACCACGTCTTTTTCCCTTTATGCAGGGGATCGAATTTCGTGAGTCAATTATTGTTTCTTATAAAATTGTACGAAAACAACCACCTCCAGTCGATTGTATGGTAAATCGCCAACAATTTCTCATTCTCGTATCCTTCTAATTCTGTAGATTCAACTTTAAAACGGATTCTCACGACTTGGGGTTTCACTTTCTACTGAATGGCATACCTATGTATCCTTACGCTAGAACCGATTCTCATCTGCACGTCATGGATGGTCTTGTGGATTGCCCGGTGGATGGAGATTGTGCGTAAACTGATCTCTCATGAACGTTAAGACTTACCTTGCTATGAAAACTATTTTAAACATTTTTTAACTGATTTCAGATACACTTGTATTCGACAACACGTACAGCAAGTTCACGAACAAAACTTTGCATTACGCTATCCAAGTGGACAAAAAAGGAGATGTTATCTGCTAGTTGGCTGGTCTTGAAAGAAAGAGATGACTTTTTTCCAGAGATAGCTCAAAACTACTTGAAACAAATCAAAGGCTTGTATGCATTCGCAAGTCCCGTGATTTCAAGCGACGAAGTAAAAAAAAGTTATTGCCGAAATTTGCCTTAATTTAATTGTAGCTCAAAGAAGCTTAAGATACATCGCTCTTTATAATAGTAATGGTTAAAGTGGTTGTCTGATTGAGATTAAAGCATAGTTTTGTCTCCAGCTTGAGTCTTTGCATAGCTTCATACCGAGGGTAGCCTCCAGAGTACCATTTACCATTTGAAACTTTCAATTAAGACGTTAATTGCATTCAATAAACACATGGATTCGGAGAAATTAAGTTCAAATAAGCTAACTTGATTCATTTCACGCATTCATCGTGTATTTATGCTAGTAGTTTCATGCTGCAGATGTAGTAGTAACTGCATTTGGCAATAGTAAAGAATCTCCTTGCAAACGTTTTATTCTGACGATTGGACGTCTGGACCATTGAAAATTTCGCTCAATGACTTGGGTACTACGTAGTCGTCTCTAGCGCAGAATATCAGGTGATTCTCAGCTGCTACTTCTTAGATTTTTCTCGTTTTGATCTGATCTCGTTGAGGAATACACACATACACTACACGTGAGAAATTGCAATGCAATATTTTATTTAGTTGTTTCATAATCTAGCTTAAGTAGTTGTTAAGCATCAAACAGGGTAATTTTAGTGATATAGAATCTCAATTGTTAGAAAGACTCACAGTTTCTGTCATACAGAGGTATTTTCCTTGAACGGTGCAAATAGTTAATAATAAGCTCGTTGAAAATGATGTCAGTTCGGAGATTAGTTTCTTGTGGCGGCTTAAAGTACCTGACAACAGTGGTAAACAAATTTCCTAAACCAGCATTCGCGGCTACTCAAAGGTACGGCAGTACTTATCCCATAGATGATGTTATTTTCGGACTTACTGATGATCAACGAATGGTGAGTAAAAAGCTTGAAAGTGAAATTATCAGTAGATATGGAATATTTGAAATTAAAATGATTTTGGATGGATATACGTGCCAAACCATGCAAGTATGCAAGATGAAATTGTCTGCTTACAGCTACGGGAGACAGTGTTTAACTTCTGCCAGAAAGAACTTGACCCTATTGCAGATGAGATTGACAGAACGAATGAATTCAAAGGAATGCGAGAATTCTGGAAGAAACTAGGATCCATGGGTTTTTTGGGAATTACTGCTAAAGAAGATTATGGAGGGAGTGCCGGGTCGTACATGGATCAGATCTTGATAATGGAAGAACTTTCCAGAGCCTCAGCTTCAATCGCTTTGTCCTACGGTGCTCACTCTAATCTCTGTTTGAACCAAATCCATCGCAACGGAACTGAAGAGCAGAAGAAGAAGTACTTACCGAAGGTAGTAATCATTTACTCAACTTTGTGGGTGTTGCGATTCAGTTATTCATTCGAATATTAATTAAAGCAGTTTAATTTCTGCAGCTCTGTTCAGGGGAACACATTGGTGCTTTGGCCATGTCAGAACCGAATGCAGGCTCTGATGTTGTGAGCATGAAAACGAAGGCTGTTTTGGATGGAGATCGTTATATTTTAAATGGTACCAAATTCTGGATTACGAATGGACCGGATGCTGATGTAGTGGTTGTAAGTCAGATGAAGTCATATTGCATGTCTATGCTTTTCTAATTCTGGATGTTTGAACTGGAGTGAAACGATCATCCTGTCACCGAATTTTCGTCTGTAACCAAAGTTTTAACTCGCTATGATTGCAATGCGTAAAAATGGGTTGTTAGCATCGGATCGTTTGAATTCCAGATTTATGCAAAAACAGACTCCCAAACATCAAAAGCAGCTCATGGCGTAACTGCGTTTATTGTGGAAACGAACCAGCCTGGTTTTAAGGTCGGTAAGAAGCTTGACAAACTGGGTATGAGAGGTTCCAACACCGGTGAACTGATTTTAGAGGATTGCATAGTCCCAAGTAAGACATTTGACTTGAGGATTGTCAATGTGTTGCTATCTTGCAAAATGTATTGCTGTAATATTTTTGGTTACAATCATGACGGAAAGAATTTCAAGTTTTTACTTTTGTGCAGAATCTAATGTATTAGGGCAAGTCAATAAAGGAGTTTACGTCCTATTCAGTGGACTGGATCTGGAGAGATTAGTACTCGCAGCTGGTCCAGTCGGGTAAGTTTTCAAGTCACAAAGAATATGTAACTTTAGCCGTTGTTTTTAGCATTAAGATTAATTTGTCTCGTCCATGTAATATATCTGATTACTTTTTTCAGAATCATGCAAGCTTGTGCTGACGTTGCTTTTGATTATGTGCACTACCGCAAGCAATTTAATACAAAGATCGGAGAATTCCAGCTCATGCAGGTAAAATATCGCACCCAAATAGGCTATTATTTCTGTAACTATAGATTTACGCATGGCAGTTTTTGTGTTTTTGGCAGGGTAAAATCGCGGATATGTACACGCAGTTAAGCGCTTCCAGATCTTACCTGTATAACGTCGGAAGAGCTTGCGATAAAGGCCATTTTAACAGAAAGGTTTGTTTTATTCTGAGCTGATTTTTTTTATCTTGTGCATATTTAACTACCAACTCCACGATAAACATGGCATCAAGTCGGGCATATTCATTTAATCATCAGGATTGTGCTGGAGTAATTTTATACACAGCGGAGGCAGCAACACAAGTTGCTCTGCAAGCAATACAGTGTCTTGGTAAGTGCTTGAAAAATGTGTGCAACATTTACAAAAAAATAATACGCCAAGGTAAATGCCAAAGCTTATAAATAGACTCGAAGCAATCTTTTCAAAACTGTGTAATTTCAGGTGGAAACGGGTACATCAATGATTACCGCACCGGTAGATACTTGAGAGATGCTAAACTCTATGAAATTGGTGCTGGCACCTCGGAAGTTAGACGTCTTGTTATTGGAAGAGCTTTGAACGAGGAGTACAAGGATTAAAGAAGTGTTGTACTCAGCTGGTCCTACGCCCTGGGAAGCAGTCTCTCTAGACAAGGATCTTGCCAGTCATCTGCATCTACTGGCGAATGCCATTTTTCTGATCGTGCGGAGCATGTAAAAATTCTAATCGAGATTTTATAACCTTCATGAAATGGAAGGTTTGCTGTTTTTGTTTTTGTATTAGTTTACTATTTCAATTGAATAGTAAAATTGTAAAAGATATGAAACATCGTTATGGTGCTAAAGCTATCTGGAATAAAAGCATATTCAAACAAATCAGTGAGTAAGTTGAAGAAATTCACCAACCCAACTTTTATTTTTTAGTTTGTAAATCATTTTCTGGAATTTAAGAAAATTAGGAAACGGGTTCTTTCTCCTGTGACCCGAGACATTATCTGGTCGACTCCTTGCGCAGCTTCTCATCTATGGCTTTAGTCGAATGCACGAATCCATCTGTCTTATGCTTAGCAGCAGCCTCGGTGTACGGTATCTCAATCGGACCAAGTTCATCCCAGTATTGGTCTTTGAGCATTTGTGGATGTTCTGCATGCATCTCGTCTACGATCATGTACGAAACTTGCAAGTTTCTGTCAATTAGCCAGTTTACTTCAAAGTCGTCATCGTCTTCGCCAAACGGATTTACCAGTGTCTCAGCCACCCGTAGCCATCCGACATAGAAGAAGAACTACAGCAATAACCATATCATATGTTGTTTAAATGCCACCGACGTTTGTCAGAAGCCATTTGATTCTTTATAGGTATTTCTCGTTTCCTTACTTCTACAAATGTAAAAACTGGAACGTACAGATCAATATTTCTTTCATCTTCTCGTATGAACTGCCGTCCGATCAGCGCAGCCAGGAAGTACAAATATACAGCCAAAGTAACAACCTAAAATATATTCCAGTGAATTTCTATTCAGCAATAAGCTGGTTACCGTTCTTGAGGTTTAGTGGCATATAGTTTGAATGCCTAACCTGCGTGTACATTAACGGAATCGTGGCCCAATCATAGCCAAGAAGGTCACCAAGACCGCCTCTCCATTTTGTCAGCTGCACTATGATCTCGTTCATGGACATATCGTCAGCCAGTCGCCCTTCCCTTCTAGCCCTATAAGTTTCGGATTAAAAGTTCTTGTAGGATGTTCGGTTGAATGTAATTAATGCCACAACTGCATTCAAGTACTGTCAGATTTAGAACAATATTTAACCTACCTGGACAAGATACCACCTGCGAGGGATGTCAAAAATACCAGAACCTGACTTCAATTAACTCACAGTAACATAAAGGTCAGGCCTCAGGTAACATAAGCATGCAGTTACCCCATTACCAGTCCAAACGATCGGGACCCAGTACTTTGGATGCTTAGTTTTGTTGTTCAAGTTTTCTATGATGACTTTCTCATGAGGTAAGAGAAACCCTACACATGGTCATCGCAAATTATATCATTTTTACCAGTCAGAATGCGGTAAAAGATTTTGTTGCAGATAGGCTACACTGTTCTTCACTGGTGAAAGCACAAAAGACATGATGCAAGCAGAACTAATTCTTCGTTGCTTTTCCCGAACTCACCAGCCTCCACCATATGATTTAGAGTCGGAAAGCGTTGCTTAGCTGGCGTGCTCATCATTCCCATTGTTATGACAAAAGACAGATTTAGGTATCGCATCATCGTTCTTCTCATTAAACGACCCCTGTCGTCCTGAAAACAATCTCAATTTAGAGCTGCGCAAATAGTTTGAACCGACCGAAAGGTTTCAGCAAGAAGGAGAGATTAATCTTTCCAGTGTTTTCTTGCGGAGCACGAACAGCTACAACACTACAAGTGCGAACCTGTCCTTGAATATTTGTTGAAATCAAAGTAGCCAAGTTGTCTGGCCAGGGAAGAAGCATGAATTGTGCCCACCATCTGCAAAAAGTTGCGCAACTTATTGATTAACCCATAGCTACCTTGCATTGCTTTAATGCTTTTGTAGAAAATAACGAAAGAGCAAGAAGCCATGGCTGACCGAATCTTCCAACTCTTACCGAGTAACGATGTTCGAAACATAAAATCCGAGAATGAAAGACAACGGTATCGAAGAAGCGTAGCTATCACAGTATCTAACAAGAGCGACGAAGATTCTGCAAACACATAACATGACGCCATTGATCGTTGCCCTCAATTTATGCAGCTAAAAAAGATGATTTCAACCCTTTTTAACGGTACTTTTTGTAAGAGTCAGAGGTCATGGTTCTGGAAAGTTTAGTAATGATATTATTCATGACCTGTAAACAGACACTGACCTGTTAGCCTCCGCTGCTGAATGATTCCCGACCAAGTAAAGTCGGTAGAAGCAACTCAGTGCTTCGAAACACACAGCAAATATTATCAGATCGAGCCACACTAACTTGTAGATGCTACCCTTCCATCTATAATCCACATTGATGAGAAGATATAATAATCGAAGATCACCTATAAAAACTCGTTCGATTTATACCAAGTCATCTGGACGCTGAAATTTGTTTACCTCCTCAAAATCCTGTGGAAGTTTCCTAAACCTCTACAAGTTGCTACTTCTGCAGAGTAAGTTACAGTCATCGTGGCTGAGCAAGTACATAAATCTAAAAGACAATTGCGCTTCGAGTTAAGCTACTATATTTGCAATGTCAATTTTTTACCATCAAAATTCTTCAATCGCGAGACTCAGCGTGTCCTGTTTTTTAAAGCTAATACCGCCGTCTCAGACAACTTGTTGTATGGTCGTCTTGGAAACGAAGGGGGAAGCATCAAGTTATCGCAGAAATATTGTATTGTAGAAACATGCTGTAGAAATGCAGCCTTGCGGATAGAAAGTTTCAAAATCTTCAAATAAATTCCATTTGTTCGAGCTCCAAACTGCTGTTCGGGCACAGAATTATTGTTTAACTCGATTAAAACGTTTCGTTTTTCGCTGGAAATGCGCAAGCGCGAAGTTATTTACCTCCTTCATATCTGGTCCAATCCAGAAACTTTGTAACGATTTCTCTAGGACTAGCGCTCATCCTGTGTACTCCTACATTAGCGAACAAAGAGCAAGGCAAGGAGACATCGGTTTTTGTGCTATTGTGTGGCAGTCATAATTTGCCAGTCCATGGTGCTGTTGGGACTTGAGTTTCCTTAAAGCCAGCTTGCAGAGGTAAAACACCATAACTGCAGTTGGAAATTAGTAGTCGTTGAAAACAAATGTTTTCTCACAGAATTACAGCAATTAAAATTAATTGAATTTCATCGTCTTAATTGTAAAAGAAATGCGTAAAGAGAACGCAATACATAATTATTAATTTTGTTTTGCTTACTCTAATGTGTGCAAATATGCTAAACTCTTAATCTACCGAAACAAGTGGAGTTCTTGAAACTCGTGAAAGTCATCTCCGATTGACCAATTAGTGTTCGAATTATTTTATTTGCAGATTTTCTAGAGTGCGAGTTTCGATGTGAGATAGCTTTCATTCTTTTCATTATCTTTTGGAATAATTTTGCTGGTAGCTACTTCTGATAGCAAACGGGGATGGTGAGTACTGGATTGATTCCTATATCTACTTTTTCTAAAAGAAAAAGTGAGCAAAATTGATTTGCTCGGTTGGAGATGACGATTTTTGCTAATTGAAGTTTAACTAACTGTGGTCAATGCAGACACCGGCATCATGGCTTACAACGGTTTAAAAAGTTTAAAGCTGGACGTGGAGCCTCTTTTTCCGATTACAGTTTGGACAAGTTGTGGCAACAATGGTTCTGCCGTAAGTGGAACCATCAGCAGCAAAAATACCGACAGCTATTTGCGTAACAGGCTTCTTGTTCAGGTGGACAACGGCATGCGGAACCGATTTCTTGGTCAGGTGGACCACGGTTTACGCAACAGGGTGAGCCAGTTATCTATCGCTGAATCAGTGGGTCGAAGTGGTTTGTTCAATGGGCAGGGGAATTCTTCGAGTAAAGGAGGTAAGAGGATTTTTTTCATTTAGAGCCATGAGACTGCGTACAATGGGATAGCAACATGCGATTATTAATAGTTCTTGGCAGTTTTACGTAAGGGATAGGTTTGGTATGCTTATTTTCACCTTCAAAATTCGAAAAAGTTTTAATCGTATGGGATGTCCTTTCATTTTAGAAAAATCGAGAGGAGACAGCTAGTATCAGCAGTGTGACGGGGAGCGTTATGTCTGATGCCGATGATTGGAGAACTGTAAAGAAGAACACATCACCCCGGTCGAATGCAACTTCAAAGTCCTTAAGGAGCAGCCATATTAAACCTACTCAAGAATTCATCTACGAGTGGTTGAAAGCTGCAGCTACCAAAAAAGAAAACGTTATTAAGCCGGAGCTATTGAAGTTGATCAGTGAAGACGGAAATTTGGGTTCATGCGGCAAGCTGGGGCAATTTTCTAGACAAATCAACGGCAATGCATTGATGAAAGCTAGTAATAAGTGAGTAGCCCCTATGCGGTTTCATCTTGAATCCATGTTTGAAAAGTTTTCTACCACATCATAATGCTTGAGGGGGTTGTTTCAGATGGAACGATGTGCTAAAAAGGTGCTACTTACAGCTGAGCGAAATGTGCTTGTTGTGCAAAGGGTTTCAGTCCAATACGGGGTACTGTTTCGATACTCTGCCGAAGATTGAATCGTATCCCCTGACGGTAATTCTGAACCCAAAATTCAAGTAGCAGTAAGCATTTAGTTACGGTGGTATAGCAGACGAGCTTGTGTGTTGCAGATGGATACCATAGACGCCCTGATGAAGCTGTGTTTTGATCTTGGAGGGGTGCTGGAATACGTTATGGCAAAGGTGCAAAACGTTCCTGAAGGATCGCCAAAAGCCAGACTACACTCTGAGAGGTAATGAGAAGCCACTGATCGTACACATCGAAGAAGCTCTGCGATCTTTGATAGCATACAATCAGTTTTGGCGTGTTGTCTACCACCTATTCGGTTGCTTGATGGCCAGCATTGACGTAACTGCAGCTGAATTAGTAGAAATCGGTAAGGTATTTTACTTTGAAGGTCTTAATGAGACGGTTTCTTGCATTGCCGCAGGTTTCTGACAGGCATTATTAACTGTTCTAGTGAGAGGAAAAGCACAGTCAGTTTAAGTGTTGGCGATAAGAAATTTTAAAAGCCTAAATGGTTTTCTGAGTTTTAAGTCTCGAAATTTGCGACGTTTTCATATTATATATTTTTAGATACAATGGTTGCATTGCTCAAACACTTGGAAACGCTTCTGGGACAAGCTAGGTTCCACGTTACCCACACTTTTGAGCGCATTTGGGTTGAAGTCGTCCCTGCTTTACAACACAATGTTAACTTACCAGTTTTTTCAGATGTAGGTTTTCAGAGAGGTAATTTGATGGATCACAACATGGTACTGAATCAACGCATGAAATCGGACCCTGTGATGCTACAGACAGGGAGGAATTTCAGTTTCAATAACAGGTTCTTCAGTTAAGCGGTATGCTCTGCAAACCTTGCATAGCCGGGATTTCTACAAGTTCATGTAGTTTTGGAAGTCCTTGTGTCTTTATTTGTGTGATGTCATTTGGAGTTGAGATGAGGTTTCTGTGCGTCAGAAAACATCCTATTTTTAATGTTCGAAGACTTAATTGTACTTGTGTTTTAAGTTACATTTTCAGAATTTAAAGCTTTTGTAATCATACGTTTCATTTGAAGCTTTTCAGTCAGTGAGAGGACGACTAGTAGGTCTAAAATGCATTTTGAGAGACTGTTTTAATGGAATGACGATAAGTAATTAATAATCTGTGTTCAACAGTCATTTTCCTGTGATAATATGCGAATAGCTAACGACAGGTATGCTACACATGTTAGTCAACATGGGTTGTCTTAATTTATAGTTGAGGGCCTCTGTATTGTCTGTTACCCGATTGTAAGATTCACAAGCGAAGTACTTGTCAGAAAACTTTTGGTGTAATTTTTACTGTTGAAGCACGTGCTCGTGTTAGTTGCTAGTTCACGCGTGTTATTAATAATTGTAATACGATATCGATATTATTCAACATTTAAAAAAGCTCTTAAGATTACATATTTGGTTAGTTAGTTCGTCTCATTATCCATGGTCGTTTAATGGAAAACTTAAGAGGATTGTATCCTACACAATTGTATTGCTTAGAGTGAAGTAACCCTGATTTGCTGATACTCCTACTCCATTCTTTATTTTTAACCTTAAACCAGCTGCTTGGTAGTTGTTCTACACAATAATGAACTGCTGTAGTATAAAAAATAAATAATCTACCATTTAGTCTTGCGTATGAATAAATACTTGGTGGTCGACATAAGGACAGAAACTAGCAACTTCATTTTGAGCATTGCGTGAGTATAGTTTTAAGTGCAACACGCGATCGGCACAAGCCTTTCCCCCGTAGCTCGGAGACGAGTATTCATTTAAACTAAAATCAAAGCACGGGTCAAAATTGTGGCGAGAAGAAAAAGAATGTACGTTTTGGCATGAAGAGAACATAGAAAGTTTTAACATCACCACAAAAGTTTCGAGTGAAAAAACCTTGAGCTCAAACAAATGCTTTATTTAGCCGAAAAATATTCCTTTAAATTCGTTTGCCGACCTTTGCCGGTACTGGAACTGGAAGCACGTTTCTTAAACTTAAACTTGGGAGGCTGTACCATTGACGACGGTTTTAATTTATTTATTGCAGAAAGTTCGTTGCGATGAGATGCAGAATTCGATGAACTCGCAATTCCAAAAGTGTCTGGCGTATGGGACATGTGAGTCCTATGCCTTGTGTTAGCAGCTGTTGTAGTGACAACTTTTTCAGATACTGCACATTTAGCCGACCCGGATTCTAATGCTTTAACTAATGCTGCCGCGGTAATGATAGAGGGTTCGTGTTTAATTTTCTTCGCCAACGGATGTACTACAGAACTACACACCGTGGGCGACTCACTTTGGCACAGAAGAATCGATCGCTTTCTGTCACTGCCTCTTCGACTAGCTGACTTTTGAGCTACCACTGGAGTGGCAGTCAAGTTAAGATATCTTGAAGTCACACACTGCATCAGGTATATTCTTCTCGGCAACAGAACAATCTTCAAGGCTTGAGTAAAGTGTAGAATTTTCCGTGGCACTTTTGATCTCTGCTATTTTCCGATTTAGGGCTTTGCGGTACAGCGACAAAACAGTATTTTCCTCGAAGACATCAAACTCAATCTTTGCACTTAAATTCTTGCACATATCTGATGAAATAGATTCAGAGGCATTTGCGGCAGCGTTTTTCCGTAAGACGTCAGATAAAGAAGCTCGAAACTGCTCTCGTATACTGATTGTTAAACCAGAAATCTTTTCAGCCGTCCGTTCGAAGTCTGAAACTGAAGGTTTGGCATTTTCCGCTGCATTAACTTTCGGTAACATAGATGATGCCTTTTGAAAACCACCACGGTTTTGAACAGCTGCCTTTTTCACTGCGATCTTGTTCCCTTGGTTGAATGGACTGAACGATTCAGGCCATTCATCAAAGCTAATATCACATGCCATTTGAAGAGAGCTGTTAAGGGACTGGTTCGGATCCAAAAATCTTTCTAATTTTTTCATCACTACTGTTTTATCTTTGCAACTGTCACACATTCCATCGCACGAAGTTAGAACTTCATCGTCAAAGTAGTTAGTAAAAACGTTATGTCTGCAGCATGCCGTTTCACAATACTTAATCATGGATTGGAATTCCTGCAAAATTTGCTTCGCCTGTTCTTCTGTTTTAGTACCACTAACTTCACCATTTTCATCAAAATTTTGCTGCTTGAGCAAAAAAGCAATTGCATCTCTTTCTTCTCTTGAATGATAAATTCTACAATATGATTTCAGTCCATCGCGACCTGCTCGACCAGATTCTTGGTAATAGCTCGGGAGATTTTGAGGCATTGACCAATGTGCAACAAAACGAACAGAGCTCTTATCAACTCCCATACCAAAGCTTATGGTGGCAGTAATGACAGACACAGCTCCTGACATCCACTCCTGCTGAATTTGAGCTCTTTCAGCATTCTTCAATCCTGTAATTGTTCACAGAAATTCTCTCAAGCGCATTTCGCGCAAAATATTCTGGTGGGGATGGGTAGCAACTTGCTACACATCTTACTCACGTATCATTAACATTTGTGAACGCCACAAAATTCTCCGGTTTTTGTAAGTTTTAATAAAGAAGAGCAAATTACCTGCATGGTAAGCTTTGGTAACTAATCCTTTCATGTTTAGCTGGGATGCTACGTGAATGGTCATGTCCCTTGTGCGACAGTAAATAATACCACATCCTCTACAGGGCCTACAGTGCCATTAAATCAAGAAGTTGACTAGATAAAAAACAATAAAACCGTCATCGCAATGATGATTTTTTTGACAATTATGACTATTTACTCACAGGCGCTTCCGCGTCCCAGTTTCTTCCGAGACTTTGTTTGCAAAACTTGGCCAAGTGATCGTACGGATCGGCCAACAAGGATTTGTATTCCACATCATAGTAGAGATTTGGGCGAAAACACGAAGTTTTGAACTTCTTCAATGGTTTTTTCAGCCTGAGCTGAGTGACAGTATCTTCCACAACCTGCAAGTCAGTTCTTGAAATCAATGTTTCAGCCAAAGCTATGCAGCGAACATTTCGCACAATTAGGAGTTACCTGTTTACTGGCTGTTGCAGTTAACGCAACCCACGGAATACTGGGGTACAATTGCCTTATCGCTCCCAACTTTAAATAATCGGGTCGGAAATCGTGACCCCACTGACTCACACAATGAGCCTCATCAATGACAAAATGAGAATATCTTGTTGTCCTTTTGAAATCGTGCCAAGAGTTGCTAAGGATCAAAAATGTTTCATGAGCACCATACCAGCCCAATCAACAATCTCTTCAAATATACTGTTTCTGATATACTATAGCATAAATCAATTGTGGACAACCTTATAAAACTAGAGACTCACTTGGAAATTCTCAGTAGCAACTTGTTCCGGCGTCACGTATAAGAACCTTGTGACAGGCGATTTCTGATTCAGATCATCAATGATGGCCCTACGTTCTTTGATTCCGATTTTCGAATTGATAGACTTCGCAGGTATCTTTAACTTGTGCAGATGATCCAGCTGATCCTGTAATGGAAACTACGGTTACTTTCACTTCACTTACCGGGTTACAATATTTCCGAGCTATAGTAAAACTTTTAAAGGAAAGTAGAAAGCAATGCTTTGAACAACCTGTATCAATGCAATTAGAGGACAAACAACAATTGTGAATTGCTTTTCGTGTAGCACTCCTGGTAAGCTGATAAATCAAAGACTTGCCAGATCCTGTCGGCATTGATACAAATACATCGTACTTGCCTGAAAATCAGGTAGGTATAACAATCGTTCAGCTTCTTTATGACTTCCATGCAAACAGCAATAATCAAATTAGAAATCACAGTGATACTTTGACCATCTACTCACAGTGGCATTCACATACCTTCAAAAACAGTTTTGGTGGCTTCTTTCTGTACGTTGGACCTGAATTTCTTGTGAAAAAAGTGCTGCTGCAGCTTGGCTGTTAAATTTACTTTTCTATCCATTGTTGTCTCACGATACCCGAATTGACATTACGAAGTGGTGCCAGTGGTGGTAATCCTTCCGAAACAAGAATTTCAACTCGCAATTGATAAACACTCAGTCAGTTCTTCCTTATTTACAGTTTATTTCACAATCACAGTCGTACTAAAAATGATCAGTTCAGGTTCAGAACAGAACCAATGTAAAAGTGTGGCAGTAGTAAAAATGAAGGAAAACTGTTTTTAGGTACACGTGCAAAAAAAATTGCTGCAAATGCAGTGTGCCGGGTGCACTAAATATAGGATGTGTTTTTTGAGTAAAAAACTAGCCACTTGCATTCCCGCCATTCCATGTTCTGACAAAAATGAGTTCACATTGTATTCGTGAGTAAAAAGATTAACATGTTATACATACATGAGCACATTGACACGATTACCAATCATATAGTTTGCGCTCGATGTTTCATTAAATTACATCATTGTTTTCATTGCTACTTTTAATTTACGATCACATATAAGCAGCTAATGTGGCAAAGAATTTAAGACGATGGTGATGGTGGAATAAGCCCATTCTGAATCTGAATTTGTGACCGGTCCTTCTTATGGTGCATTTGAATAATAATGATCTCTATTTTACAGTAAGAATGCCAAGAAACGTCAGACTCCGTCTGAAGCTATAAACCGGGAGGGGTAAGGTATACGGGACATACTTTTTTATGTCCCGAAAAGCTTACCCCTCCCTATAAACCAGTAAGCAGTTCATTAAGATGCGTCTTTCCGTTTTGGCTGACACGGTTCAGTTCGGAAGGCTTAATTAGAAATGAAATATTATGATATTGGAATTCGTAATCATTCATTAAGGAAATCCTAATGGTCTGGTAACAGTTTCCTTTTTAACTGTCAATATTTTATTTACTGGTTCTTACGAGCTAATAAGCTGGTTCACATACTACACTACATGCAATGATTTTTTGTAACATTAAGGCGCAAGTGATCTTACATGAGTCATGCCTTTGATTGGGTAAAAAATTGCAGTTGCAGTAATTGGCAAAATAGTACGACTGTTTTACTTACGTCTTTACATTCCATGAGACTGTCTTAACCCTTCCTGTAAAGTTTCTTTTGACTTGCGCCTCTCCAAAAATGCATTCAAATGAATTTGAAGCTCAGCCTTCAAAACGGAATCATGTTCGATGTAGCTTCTCAGCGCTTTCATTGCATCCTCTTCATCATTACCCGTACACTTAAGGGCTCCTGCTGTTATTGACTCCGGAAATATCTTTGTGAACAGTAAGATTATCCTGCCAGCATCTAGAATACTATAAGATACAAATAAACATTAGCAGATCAGGTTGTTAGATTTTAAGTCCAAATGCATAAGCATAATAAATACACCAGGACCACAATGTGTAAATCCTCCATGCATGCCCTCAATTTCTTACCTATCTTGATCTAACGTGTGCATGAGAAGGCTGTCAATCTTTCTATGCCTCAATAAATAGAAAACGAAAGGCCCGTAGTGCCTTGTTGATTTTAAATATTCATAGTGTCCTTTTGCATCGACGGTTTCGTAAGTGAGTTCTACTCGCGTGATGTAAATGGGATCATCTGGTTCAAACTGAACACATGCGCGATCCAAGACAAACTCATAAGTATTATCTACTTCGGATGCACGTCCTAGAACCTCTTTAAGAACATTTAAATCCAAAAACATTTTTGGTGTCTTGACTTCCCGTTCTGGCATTGAGTAGTAAATCCTGTTAACCTTATCTCGTTCTTCCCAGGACGCACGTCTTAATGTACCGTCAGGATCACGAGCAACTATGACACGGTTCTGTAACGGGTGAAATTTAGTTTTACGATCAAAATTTCATCCGTGTAACTATTTAAAACTACAACTGATTGCTACAGTTCTCTTACTCTGTCTGAAACTCCCATTGTTATATCAGTGAAAATTAAAGTCGAGTTATCCGTATCATATCCACTGATCTCAGGATTATGCGACAGGACTTTCTCGATGGGCTTCCTTGGTGGTAGAACAGGAGGCATTTGCAGAATAGTCTCAGCTTTTGCATGTGCTTCTTCCAAGGACTGCTTCAATTGATTCTCCGTCATGAATGAATACTTGGGTTCCTCCAGGTGCTGGCCCAACTTACGGGCTCGAAACACTCGACCATAGTCTAAGCCGGTAAGGTCTTTCAGTATCTTCTGCACTTCAGGGTCAATAAACTTCTTGATACGAGCATCCGCATCATCTGTGACAAAAACGAAATCAGCGACATGATCTAAACGTCTCACATGCGAACAGTTTAAACTCACATTTTATACTTACCCTTTACAGATACACCATTACTCGGAGCTGGCGATCCAGAGACGGGGCCCGAGCTAACGTATCTGGGCAGCAAAACATTTTGACTTCCTAATAAGTTAAGCCGTACTGCATGCATAATCCGAAAAGTAAGTGAGCAGTTTCGAGCCATTTCTAATTCTCAAACAATAATGAATTGTTTATATCGGTGTTTTATCCAATAATTTGCCACAAATTATAAGAATCAAAGTGAAGTAAAATAAATTCTTGGCTTATCCACGTTTTACACTATAGTTAAATAAACGGAATCAACCCTCATACGGCACATTGTATTTCCAGTTGTAATCGTTTTTCTAAAAGAAAAGGATTTTAGCAATGTCCACAATTGCGCAGTTTTTGACACTTATTAGCACTGGTTAAATTGTCGGAAAACACGGATTTTTTTATCTTTTTCCAAAAATTTTCAAATTAACATGCGGACAGTGCCACGGCGCCTTTTTCAGAATGGCGCAGTATTTAGTACTGCACAGTACTACACCCGCGATATAGTATAATATATACAAAGATCAAGTTTGACTTGCGCATTCTTACAGCTAGAATGTACATAGCATCCTTGCTACTGTCAACTGTTGATGTACATAGCGTGCAGTTCATTTTTCCATTGCTCGCAAAAAGTTCATGATCAAGGCAGTGGAACCAATTTGACGCATTCCGTCAAA
Organism: Sminthurides bifidus; assembly: GCA_009872375.1. NCBI lineage: Eukaryota > Metazoa > Arthropoda > Collembola > Symphypleona > Sminthurididae > Sminthurides > Sminthurides bifidus. The sequence goes on from VRMD01001348.1 coordinate 16,976, forward strand.
AAAGTCAAAACCTGTTCTGAGATGTGTTTTTGCCGTGGTTCAGTTTAGTTCATTGTTGGAGTTTGGAGTTGCATGGCGTCACAGCTTTGAGTCAGTATTACGCAAACTTGGCAAGAATCCCATATAGTCGGAAAATCCTCTGTAAAAGGTAAGAAAATAAGTTGTAGTACCGAATTTTGCAAGGTCGTAGGTTCAGGAATTTCCAGTTGCTTAATTTTGGAAGTAGTGCATGCTTATTTCTGTTCATTGCATCAAGATTCATCTGATGAAGGTATTTCGACATTTTGATGAAGGCAATCGTACTATTTTACTGTATACATTCGTTAAGTAACGTCTTAACACCGCACCGGCATGTTGGAAGTTCAGTTTAGCAGTAGCTTATCATCTTCTAGTTATCTCAGGAATAACCTTGAGCAC
>VRMD01001349.1:0-17389 GCA_009872375.1 Sminthurides bifidus
TCCCTTCCTTCCGGTGAGTTGTATGAGTTAAAAGAACTTCCTTGTACTTGAAAAGCTACTTTGTGCGTCATTATATTTATGTTTCGGTCAAGTTTCCACCGTTTTTACCGAGAGAGTACACGGGGATAGGCTTTGTTTTTTGTTACTACATTGCGGCAGAATGTGGAATTGGATGTGCAATGCTGGTTTTACGAAACTGTTGGAATTATAACGTCTCGTGGTGTATACTGTGAGCTGAAATTCAAATATTGGTGAAGCTATATGGAACAATTTCTTGCCGACATTCTAAATTCTTGGAAATAGAGGAAAATAACGGCCCTCTGCTCTGTTTCCTTGAAAAAGAGCACAGGTCAGGGTCAGAAATACGCAGTGATTGAGAGGAGTCGACGAAAATATAAATTCGGGCCATCAACGAGTGTGACGATCCGTGTAACCACGGTTCATCGACTGAGTCTGTTATTTATGAGCTTTATGCTTTCAGCTCACGTGCGACTCTCAGTTATGTATGATTTGTAAATCCTTTTGCTCTTGATGTAAGTCCTAGACTTGAGCAAGGGCTACAAGGCATGGGAAGACAAATGACGTTGTTGAAATCTGGAGTTGTCGTCGCCGATTCTCTCCTCTCTTTTACTAACACTCACGTTCTTCAAGTGGCTCTTGCTTGGTGTACTGGTACTAGTACTGGGATGGTGACTGGGAGAAAGTGCTTGAGCTGCTGCCGCCGCAATATACTTTTATTAGAGGGCGCACAAATTACTTAAGGCGTCGCGCGGAGCTGTTGCAGCAATTCAAACATATCTTCGTTACGTCCTATTAAGTAGATCGCCGAAGGTGCCAAAAATTCAGAACAAAGCTAGTGAAAATGCGCTAAACAATTTTCCGCATTTGAGGCAAAAGGCTCATTCCTCCGTTTCCACTTCAGGACGAAAGCTTCTTGCACTTCCAGCTCTGTTTTAGCAGGGCTCGTAAGTGCTGTGGCGACTATCCAAATTACTGCTGTCGCAATTCGAACTACTAAGCTGTACCATTATCAAGACTTTCTCTGCTCCTGCTCCTTTCTTTTATTGTGTGAGTGCTGGCAAGTACTGCGACGTGAGCTAACCCTTCACTCATCCAACTGCGTTGATTTGGCATACTTTCACTGTTTTGCTTTCACTTTTTCCCTCCTGGGTGCCTGCACATGTCCGCAATTGACGTTCCTATGCGGATTTCGAACCTTTCGTCAAGCCAACTCAAGCTGATTGACTTTAAAATTTCGGTGATGAGGATCAGAAGATGGGGAGTCAGACTGCCTGAGCCAAATATGCATACACGCGGGAATTTCCTAATTTAGTACATTTGCTCATCCTCATGTTGTAGAACAAGCGTTGCTGCGGTAATTCGACAATCCTCTTGGGATTTGAATCAACTATTCCGAAACGTGTCTCTTTTTTTGGTATGGGTTCCAGTCCTAGCGCTTGAGCGACATTACCAGAAATGTGGCATGGTTCAAAGCTGAACTTGTAAGTGCTGTAGATCTGTTTAATGACGATGTTCACGGCTCCAGGAACCCATGGCATAGAACCAGCGAACAGGGAGTAGTAATGAATTAGCAGGAATTGAAACCATTAGAAATGTGCCTAATGTCCGTGTTTTACACCCTGCTAAATAAAATACACACATTTACACAGGAAGTCTGAAGCGAATTCAGCCGCTGGCTGCGGAACAGATTGTATTCTCTACTGTCAATTTGTCTCTTACAAGCTGCTCAAATGTTGTATTTATTCAAGGGAAATCTCTGGTACTGAGGCCCAGCTGATGGCAATTACTGAGCGGCCTAATCTCGTCGACTTAAGCCAGCCAGAAGTACAAAGTCCCTAATGTGATGTTTATCTAGAACCTAGAACCTAGAAGCGTGCTCGCCCGATCAACGTTTCGGGGTTTTTGAATCTTTTAAAGCTGGTTTTATCGGCTTTCTCTATTTGTTTCTGCCCAACTGCCCACTTGCAGCGATTCCATAAGCAATATGGACTTCGCACCACGTTCTTATAATCGAACGTACCCACCAATGTGTGGTCCACGTTAACATTTCTTCGCAAACTTCATACCAAAATCCAGCTATGACCTGATCCCGATTACATGTTCTCGCCTCTCCCAAGAAAAAGTGAAATACTTCACTAGTATTACCAGTACCTGCACACACGCCAAATCCTGACTACAGCAAAGTGAGCTTTTAGAACGTCACGGACATGATTCTTGCCTATCGTACTACATTCACATCCGATATTCCACTACACGAAGATTCAGTTAATTCGTGATTCAGCCAAGCTAATCTCCGATCTCTAACGGTGCAGGCCTTTGGACTCCATACTTTGGCTCCATGATGCGTAATCTGTGCTTGCAGAAAATTTCGTTTTCCCTACTAAGTAATTCGCATTACATGCAGTTCGCACATATGCCCATCAAAGACTCCGTCATGCTAACATTTCTCCGCGGATTTTATACCTCAACCCAGCAAACCTGATCTTTCAATTGAGTTGTATCGTCCCTCTTGCCAACCAGTTTAATACTCCACCAGTACCTGCGCACAGGCTAAATCCTAACTAACTACAGCAAGACAAGCTTGAGCAAGCCACGCCTTACTTCCGGGACAAATTGGATATTTCGGTAGCTTAGTTAACTTGTGATCTGGTCAAGAAATTTCTTTTGTCGAACTACTCGAGTAACTATCTTAGACTTTTAGGCTGGTAGTTGCTTCAAACATACGGCGCATGCGAAAAGTTGTTTTCCCTAGTGCGGAATTCGTACCACATTGTAGTTCCCAATGCCCACCGATGTCCGCCACTTTAACAATTCTACCCAGATTTTTTACCTAAACCCTTTTAACCTGATTTCCATCAAGTTATCTCGTTTCTCCTGTGAACCACTTGAACTTTTCTACAGTAATTGTGCACACGCCAAATCCTTCTCTACAGCAAGACAAGACAAGCTTAAGCAAAGCAAGTCTAACATGCGGCTTATGGCTAATAATTCTTGCCTATCGTACGAGTAATCAAATCCGATGATATCCTTCTTTACAAAGATTTAACGATGGTAAGGTGAAGTAAACTCCTTTCTCTAATGAACGGATGTAGCATGTGGCTTGCACACTTCGTGTCGTTGATACGTAATCAACGATTGTGGAACTTTTCGATACATCTACCAAACAGCGACTGCCGCCTTCAATCGTGCCTATGCCTCTGGACATTAGCGGTACCTACTCTCATCCAATATAGCTACGCAAATGCGATTCATCAAATAATTGATCGCATCCCGCCTATAATTATAGAACTAATCTTACTTTCAGTACGAATTGCCAGATTCGGCCTTGCGCAGATTCATTTCAGTTGATCAATGAATCGTCAATCAAGTAATCTCCTTCCTCTAACGGCTCGAGTATGCATCGTGCTCGCCTAGCTCGTTATTCAAACTGATCTGCATTTGCAGAACGTTAAGTATCACCTGAAAGGCATAGAGGCTGCCCCCTTCAGGCCTGCCTGCTCCGTTGCTCCTTTACCTTTGGTAACGTACCTTTCATATAAAAACGTAAGCTCTAGCTCAATTACACTCACCGGCATTAAATGTGATCCTCGGATTTCGATCATCTTACCCAGGAATTCTCCGTCAAGGTATTCCGCCTACTGTCGAGCGTTCTGCAAAGCGGTGATGTCCTCACACAACTCTTGATTTCAATAATCACAAGAATTGCGTTTGGACAATCAAAGCCAGTGCTAGAAATGGCGAGGCGTGGGAAGGTTCCATCTTGTACTCCGGCATGGACAGCTTCCACATCTTGCTTGCACATGTTCCGATTTCCTCTCACACTCGATCACTTCCTCGTGGTCCAATTCTTAATGTATCTTGAAGCAAATGACGATCTTCGTTTCCGGTTCCCACGCTCACTCGGTGTCTCCCTGGTGGAATAAGCTCGTAACGACTTGGACCTTTCGTTGCCAGTGTAAGCTCTGACTGACATGGCAGAATGTCTCGGACTCAAGACTTTGGACTGAACACGGGACCTTCTTCCACAAGACTGATGGAACGAGGGATGCTGCTCCAGCTTTTATAAACGACAGAAGCGTCCTCACGTTATTCCGCATGGTGCGTGTCTTATTCTGCACCTGGAAACCGGCAGCTGAAAAATTCCTCCGCACATAATGCAACTAAATGGAACCAATGGAATCAACAATGTGTAGGAAAGTGAATAGAGAGAAGGAGCCGGCGAGGACCGGCCCATTCACGCAGACACAGACACTCGTACAGTGCATGCATTCCCAGGCTACGTGTTCGAATAGGAAGAAATACGTTTCGAGCAATACTCATTGCTCGCCTCGCGATGCAAAACTCATTGATGGCGGATCCCCAGAGCGGTTGGATATTCGAGAGAATGGGGAAATTTCTCCTCCTCGTATGAAAAGTCTGAGCAATGAGGCAAACACCGTAGAAAAATTTTAGACAGGATGCATTTCAACTACTACTACTAGCACGATGATCGGCAAACTACCAATGCGATGGTGACACTTAATGTAAAAATTTACATTACTTGCAAGTCTACGATCAAGTTTGGCTTTTCTGTAACCAGTTGCTGAATAGAGAACTTTTAATTGGATGGAAACTACAGGGTCACGACTCTGACTATGGGACTTGGGACGGTATGATCTACCGCGAGTAAAATGCAAAGTTTCTTCAACCTTCTGGAAAGTATTGGAAATGCAAAAGCTTGCAAGTTTTACAGGATTCTGTTGCAAAATCCAAAGAAAATTATGCCTAGGCCTTAGATAGTTTAATGGGTCAATGAACCACTAACTGGAATAGAAGTTAAGTAAAATGGTAAATGGAGTAAGTAGTGTAACATGTGCTCATCCTTTGAAGAAAACTGGATGATTAGAGCACATGTGCTGTAACCGTCAAGTGGACTGGAACGAGGGTAAGGGCAAGGGTACGCACCCTTAAAGAGGAGAAGAGGTATTCTTGCTGATGAGGGAGCTAGCAAGATGTTTTATGTATACTGCACTAGTTTCCAACTCATGTGCAAGTCTCTCGGTCTTGAAGGATTCTCTAGGCTTGATTGCGTGCTTTGAGTGACTTACCACTAATACCTTTACGTTACAAGGTACAGCCGAGAAAAAGGTTGCTGGTCCTTGTCCCGTGCTGGAGACCGAGGAAGGGGAGTTCTTAAGGGTATGATCCTTTGGGATGAGGGCTACGATTCCACCACAGCAGCTGATGCTAAGATTCTCGGCTTGCATTCACATTAGTGTAGGTATTTGCCGTTACACTATTTAAGACAGAAAAAAGAGCCTTTGAAGAAACGACCGGATGGCAGATGTTGCACACACCTTTGCTCATCCTATCCCTGTGCTTCAATACTACGATGATCGTCCTTGTGCCGTCTTCCCGTTTCCCCGACTATTATTCTTATCACCTGGTGAAGAGATGAAGAGGAGAGCGCTATTCAATTGAACGAGGTACCAGTTTTTCACCCGAGTTATCAAACAAGGGAATGAAATGTACCAGTATGCTAGTGCACAACCTCTGCTATCAAGTATCACAAAATTCCACCTTGAGATCTCATCTGCCAAACCGAGCTAAGCGGAGGGGATGATGCCAAACTGATCTCTTCTAAAGACAGCAAGGCCTTTCTTGTCATCTTGGAAACCGTTACACACATCCTGACCAGGCCCACCTTCGTGATCTGCGAGCAGGACTTTTGCCACACTGGATGTGATCTACCTTTATGCGTGAAGAGGGCGAAGGCCTGAGGCCGAGAAGGAGACTTGATGAAATGAATTTCTACTTGCTATTGCTATTGCTACCCAACCAATCATTTTTTGTACACTCTAGCAACCCCTCCGCCCTGGCACACTTCTGTTGGAGAATCTTTAGAAAAATTAATATTACGACCGTTACCTTCAGTTGCAGGAGCAGATGGTCGCATGATGCCGATGATGATCATGATGATGGCACGGCACGGCTCTTTTTGACCGCAGCAGGCGGAAAGTTAACGCGGGTTTGAAAAGGATGGAGTTTCTTCTAACTGGAGGAACAGGCTCGAATTGAAATGGAGAGTAAATCTTCATAGAACACGCTAACTGTAAACAAAGCGGATGAGGGAAAAAACGATACACCAGATTTGGAACTTTTCTTTTCCTTCAGCATTTTGTGTTTCTTCCACTTAAAACCGAAGAAGGAGTAACCGCAAGAAGAGAAGAAAGAAATGCATTACATGTGCACGAGAGTAGGACAGTTTTTAAAACACCCGTCTCCTCCTTCTTTGGCTTGTCTTAGCCTGATAGTGGTTTCTCGCCGGGCAGATGTCGGATTTTTCCAGCTCCAAAACACCGGTCGTAACACATGTCCAAGATTTAGCCGAAGGTCACTTAACTTGTCCGATTGTCTTAAGTGGAGCAAGTAGTGGAGCAAGGCTGCCCGGGTGGTTAGCCAGATTGCGCAGGCCTTAACCTGGATTCGGATTGCTGGACATTCTGGAGCATGAGGCACGTGAAGCTCGTGACCAGCTCTGAGGTTGAGAAACTCTAGAAAGCGTTGTTGCAACGAAGTAAACGTATAAACGCTGGAACATGAACACCATCGGGTTTCTTCCGATACGCATAACGGCAGAAGCTGAGCAAATAACAAGCGACGCACATGTTGTCGACTCAAGATGGAAAACACCCGGCTCCAGACCTTCGATACCAGGTGCTCATTATGCATACAGCCATCCTCCTCCTCCAGATTCCAGATAAGGGTACATAAGGAACGGAAGGGACGGGCAGGAGGCAGGGCTGGTGAGCCAGTATCGGTCTTATGGACTTGTAGACAGCTTGGTGGTACTTGCCGTTGGGTTGGTAATGCCTGTCCTACAAAGCTTGAATCTTGACAGGGTTTGTGGACAGATACAGATAAGTAGCAGGACTTATGATCGAAGAAAGGAAAGAACCCTGTGAAGAAAAGGAGACAGAAAAGGAATTGCATCCAGACAGGCACGATTACGGGGGCAGGGCCAGGTGGCACGCTTCACGTAATTTCGATTTTTATTCTAGGCTTAAACCAAGACCTGGGTTCACCTGGCCTGAGTACAGAGTAGCGTGATAGCGGTAGCTGTGATGGCTGTGCCTTATTTCTTTTTTCTGATGGGACGTTTCCTTGTCTTTCTGTTCACCCGAATGGGTTTGTAAAGTAGCAGGACTTATGATCGAAGAAAGGAAAGAACCCTGTGAAGAAAAGGAGACAGAAAAGGAATTGCATCCAGACAGGCACGGATACGGGGGCAGGGCCAGGTGGCACGCTTCATACGTAATTTCGATTTTTATTCTAGGCTTAAACCAAGACCTGGGTTCACCTGGCCTGAGTACAGAGTAGCTTGATAGCGGTAGCTGTGATGGCTGTGCCTTATTTCTTTTTTCTGATGGGACGTTTCCTTGTCTTTCTGTTCACCCGAATGGGTTTGTGGTATGTGCTATTATTGGTTTATTTCCAAGGTGTAGAGCACACAGCCCTGAGTTTGATAAAAAAAACCGAGATTAAAGCCGATCTCCTTCTGAAAGGTACGGATGGCGATTCATTCCTTTCTCCTAAACTTAATGCTACAAGCATGAACAAAGCCCCTTTCTTAGCTCCATCCGGTCATGATCAAAACCTTATTCTTATGAATGATGTAAGGCTGAGCGGAATTCGACAATCTGAGAAAAGAAATTGGATGAATGGCTTGCTTCTAATGTAAGCCAGTTTAGTGACGGTTGAGCTTATGAGCACAACGGCTATTTCCATGTCCTGGAAATACTGAATTCCGAACAACATCAAGGCATCAGAACTGAATGTTTGGAACGACCATAACCTTTTGTGCTTGAAAACATCCCGCCAATTTGCTTTGTTCAGGTTGTAGACGTAGACATTGTAATGTTTTGCATATGCCAAATTGGCAAAAACGTTACGTTTTGGGACTGGTCCTTTTCAATTCAAAGGGTTTCGCATGTTCGTAGTTTCCTCACTCCTCCGGATTTTGACATTTCATTAGGTAATCATTAGCTTAGCCTGAAGCACTGGAAGGGTTTCACGATCACGATAGTCAACATCTTTTGAAGCTGTCCGTACTGCTCAGTGACCTTCAAAAAGGTCGATGGAGACTGCTAACTAGGTTCATGGACCGACCGAGGTCACTGCTCCAGGAGCTTTAAACGGGGCAATACTGCCGCACTGACTGGCCAGTGCTTTCTCCATAATCCTTTTGGGTTTCGCCCAGGGTGATTTTTCATACAAACCTGTCTTGCCTGTCCGACGTGGAACAGCTTTTGTAGAAATAAGCTTGAACCGGGCCGAGGCTGGGAGCAACGTTTGCAGTTTTTCATTCCTGTCGACTGGCTGGACTCCAGACTGAGGTCGAGGAGTTGTAGACGATGAGCTTCTCCAAGTGGTTACGTTTGAAGCATGAGCCGTAAGTTCGTACTGCATTGCACCGGATTTGAAAAAGGGAGCTTGGAGCAGTAAAGAGGAGGAAGAAAACGAGAGTTACCGCGACAGCTGCACAGTTTCAGTAACGGTTGAGCAAAATTTTTCGCATTAACATTAGCAGATGGGATTTATAATTTCTACATGCCTTCTTTCCGTCCACGTTCGACATTTAAAGGTTTCTTTGGAGTATGAACGCCATTGGCGAAACGCGAGCGGAATGCAAAGTGTGGATGCCCGGCAGAAACAAGTCGTCCTTGATGTATTTCTCAGATTTTCCCATGCAAAAGTGTAGTTCTTTTTGGGAATGAATTTGTACCAGCAGCACGACTTTTTTGAGCTTCTCCTGCCCTTCTGTCTAGTTCCAGGATGGAGTACCTGGAAAATTCAATCCTGTCTGAGACTCTCTCCCGAGTAACTTTTGCAAGTATTAAAACACGGTCACGAATCTCGGTCACAGCGTCAGGGTTGTAGCAGATCGCAGACGGCCTTCGGCTTTAAAAAGAGCTGAGTCACGTCAACAGAAGGCAAAGTCATGTTGCACCATAACTTGCATACAATTGCAAAATACAAGGTTAGGAACAGGAGGCAAGCACCCGGACCCGGACAAAGTGCTGATTTCTGTTTAGACGTCTCTCTTTAGCGAACTATACGATAAGATTTTATGGTGACCTAAGCATACTACAGGATTTTTGTTCTTTGATAACGATAACTACTTGCCTTGCAAGGACACGTGGGATGTGCTAGCCAAGCCTTGCCGAAGTGAATTCACGAGAAGATTTTTGCCACCGCTTATGATTCGCCCCTGGCCACTTCGGATGTGGAACACGCTAGAACACCGTGCTTCTGATTTTCTCTCACATTGCAGTAGCTCTCAGATCGAGCTTACCTCCCTCTTAATTAACCTTTGGTGTAGGGAGAGAACGAGATCGGTAGGAGTTTTACGACCTTGGTTTAGTGCTGCGATTTCGATTCAACTCCGGACCATGCCTCATGCAAAAATGTTGGCCCCTTTAATGAAAATTTTCTCCAGGCTCTCATAAATTGTCTACGGGTTTTCCCCCACTAAATGACTGAAGAGTGAAAGCTGCATTCGCTCGCCTGGATCCGTTTTCGCTCTCGAAGTATAAGGCTCTCCGGCTGAGGTAAGTTTGTGACTCTCTATATGTTCCTCGTCACTTCCGTTTAACGCGGAAGCTTAAAGATGAGTATATCCCATCCCCAACTTCACAAGGCCTCTTTCGCGGAGAAAGTTTGCTGCCTAGTAGGCGGTAAAGTTGGTGAATCGATATTACACTCAGGTGATTCATTCTAGGTATCCGAGCTTGAGGACTATATCAAATTTTTTATGAGTTCATCATCACGGATCACACACCCAATCTACTCTTCATATGTTCCCGGAGCCGTCAGTGTGCAACATGGCGATGCAAGGTATGATGGCACCACCATGTTTGGGCCCTACAAGGTCGCTACCGTCTTCACATAATCTTTTCGCTAGTTTGTAGAAACTCCTTTTCTGATCCTCTTTTCTCCTTTGGCTCTTTTACAAAAATCGCTCCAGCTCCATTCACCGTCAGTTTCACAAGTCTTTCTCCTCGGATCTGAAATAATTTCCTGTCTCTTAGGAGGGAAGCTCAAATCCTATTGTGACCCTGTGAGGCTACATTTGCTCCATGCAAGAAGAGGGAAAGTGGAGTTCGTGCAGTATTACAGGGTATGAAGAAGGATACTTAAAGTACTTGGATGATGGAGGGAGAGAGAGAAGTTTCATAAAAGTTGTTCTTTCCAATAATGAAACGTTTCATCAATCAATACATTGAATCTCCTTATTCTGTAGCCGCGGGAAGTGCAGTTGCCGCAATGGCCTTTGGATGGAACAAATTTGCTTATCCTCTTACGTTGCTTTGAGTTCTCAAGCTTTAACAATGTGCAGATTGAGGAGCTTTCTTGGAGGATTGAGCTCATTTGCTACTACAACATGTGAGCCCTTAGGCCTGGTCTAAGTTTTACGAAGAAACGCTGCATCGAAGTTTTCACTCTTCCAGTCACAATACCATTTTTGCACGTCATCGACTGCTACAGGAGGAACTTGTAGAGGCCGCGAACCTTGGAAAAGGTCTTGAATTTGAGACGTGCTCAAATTATCTTGGATGAATTACTTACTTCTTGATGAACAAGCAGGTGAATGTATAATGGATTAGGTTAATGTTACACCTACGTCATGGCTTATGCTGTTGGATCTCTGCTCCATGGATCATAGTATCAAAGTAATTAAACCTCTCGTGCATTTGTGTGCTAAAAGGTTCTCGGAAGGCGGTTGCCAGAAGATAGGCGTAACCGCTGCGACTTTAATTGCAGACTCGAATTATGTAGTGAGTGCATTACACGAGGTGGGGAGTCGATAGCGGATCCTGACCTGTGTTGACCTGCTGTTGGGCGGAAAGAGGGCTTGTTCGGGTTTTCCGAGTAATGAAGGATGTGAAAGGCAGCTAGACTAAATAAGTTGACTGGAAAAAGGAAGAGTGGAGTGGCTTGGGTGAGGCAAGCACGCGATATTGTGGATTCGTGCCACCTTTTCGCGGATAAAAGCTCCCGAAAGCCCGATTCGTCAACGTGAGTAACACGAAATCGGATTATAAATTCAGAGTTTCATCCGCTCCTCCAGCCTTTACCATGAAGTTGATTTGTCGTAATCCGCGACTGGAGGGACTGACGGCTCCCGCCCGTATCCAGGATTCAGGTGCTGTCAAAAGCGAAGATCCGTGTTAGGATTGAGTAATGCGAGAGGGGGGAGAGGAGAGAGAAAGTATTCCTGAGCTGAAATGCGGCAAAAGTTTGAGAAATGATGCCTCTGACGATATCAAAAATGGGCTTTTCTGCTGCCAAGATGCTTACGGTAACTTTTCCTCTTCCTCTGTGGACACATTATTCTCTCGCTCAAGGGCAATTACGACTTTCAGAGGCTCTTATGAGAGGAATTATTCCAGTTTTGAATGCAAACTGCGTGGTTCGTAATTTTGTGTAGTGAGTCTGTCCAACCTTGTAATTCATAATGTGAATCATGTTGCTCAGGCAGCTAATTGCAGTTGTAAGAGCAGTTGTAAGCTGTACATATTTACAACCATCATCATATCGCGAATCCTCCAATTCATGTCCGCAATGTTTCCGGACCAATGGTCATGCAGTCGAAGCTGAAGCTTGGATTATTTGCAGTTACCCTAGAATATGTATCAAGGCTTATATCTGTCACGATATTTGATGCCAAACCAAGATTTAAATGGTGAAAGCATTTTGTGCCAAATAAGTGGAACAACCAATTCAGTCATGCACCTATTGTACCGTTATCTGACTTTCAAACAAGTTGCTCCAACGAGGACTGAGATCATCTCACGCTCAGCTGCCGCCATTCGTGAATGGCGAAAGGATGACCCGCGGTCATGTCCCGTTAATTGATTGCATGGAGAAAGGGAGAGAAAGGACACGGATTATATTGGTTGTTAGCTCCCTGAATCATATTCGGTGGTAAAAAGTGGCACGGTCAGACCTTTCTCCGTGTCAACTGTGCCGTAAATAACTTTGTTACAGCTGGAGAAAGTGGAGAGAGAAAAAGACCTGGTGAGACATGGACGACGTAAGAATGTAGTTTGCCAAGCGACGAGTTACACACGATTCTTTTCATACTTCGATTTTCTTGAATCATACAGTTCTCGACCTTGCTTTTACGCCCTACACCAGTTTATGCACCATGGCGCGAACAATGCCAAGCATATGAATCAAGGCGACAAAGTTCGACTGCGATGAGGCATAAGTGTATGGGTCATAGGTATGAAAGTGAGTAATTTTTCCATTTGGGGTGAAAAAACTCACTAGGAAGGAGAAATTATGAGAAATTTCTGCTCGCATATCTTTCTCCTCTTTTATAGCCAATAAATTATCGGAAAGTTGAGACGAAAAAATCTATCTTAAAAAGTGAAGGATTTTCCTACGGTAAACGGCCTGGATGTAAGGTTTGGTTCCTGCATGGCTCGAGGACTGGTGCCATTGAAGAAGAAAAATCGACCAGGCTGGACGAGGACGAGAGAGGAAGAAGAGGCGGAAGAGATGGAGAGTTAGAAGACTTTGGAGTTTTGCCTTTTTATGGCATCGCCCATGGTGCGAATGAAATATCTGAGACTTTTCTCTCTGGGAGGCTGACGACATGGTTTCGATTCGGTTCGGTTGCCAATTTCTCCGCCATGAGAAGAGATAAAACTGTCAATTTAATTTCGGCCGTAATCAGCAACGGGGTATCAACATCCTCTTTTTGTGATTGAGAGCTCGGCGGGATTTGGGGGGAAAAGTTTGCGACTTTTGCAAATAATTTTCACTTAATCTCCACCTCAATGAGTGGGTAACACATGTTGGCAATGTGTTTGTTTTGATACGTAATCCTGATTGAGAGGGGAAAGTTTGATTTGGCTATACTCTTTCCCCTTTCACTTTTCTCTCTCACTCACTCGGCTCGCTCCCTCATCTCCACCGCCTCTCCGCCTGCCTATCGGCAGGTAAAAGTTTTCCGGCGTAAGGCCCTCTTAGCTCCGGCTTTTTACAGAAACCAGAGTCAGATTTTCTGTTTACTTTCACACACACCTACCTCCTTTTGTAAACACTTGAATTGTTCATGAAACTCAAGGCCCGTAGTAATCCAATTATTGACTTGCCTCTCGTGAGACTAATTAACACCCTCGAGTTTTCTTCCTTCTTCAGCCACCTCTTCCCCCTCCAGGACTTGCTATTCTCCTCAATGTTTCTTCCTTCAGGCACTGCACTCATTCCGGAAGGAAGGAGCATTGGAGCACCGTCGGTTTCCGCTCCGTCCCCTACAATCAGAATTCCCGGTCAGACACCACAGCTCTTGTTGCTCTTCACGTCTTTGACTGATCTGTTCTTAGGAGTTGGTGATTGTGTGTATAGTATTTTGGTTTTCTGTGATGAAGAAGCCACGAAGCCACGGCGGTTGAACAGAGCTTGAAAAGCTTGGATGGTGATAGCTTCCGGAAAATGTTCCATTTCCCGCCCTCCTCCTTCTAACAATATTTGATTTTCACCCCTGACTTTTTTCAATCAGTTCAGAGCTCAATCAGATAAGAAAGCCGTCTCTCTTTCCTTCACTCTGCCCAGTTTTAGCTTACCATCTCCCTGGAACTAGTTCAGTCACCTCGAGCAGTCTTTTCTACCTCCTGTAATCATTCAATTCTCTTGCCCGAATGGGTTTTAGTGTCAGCCTCGTTTTCCAGTTTGCTTCGTCTTTGTTTCTTTCTGTCTGTGTGCTCTGACTGGGTCTAACTTGTTCCTTTCTTTCTGCCACTTTTTTCTAGTTTGTTATTTCGATCCAAACACATGCATCATTCAATTCACCTTTCGTTCGACCTTCGCTGTATCGATTTTACAAATTCCTTCGCATGTTCTCCTCATTCTCTCGTCAGTTCTCTCCGGAATTTTACGCCGTCTGTGGGCCTGATTCCCACGAAAAGGGATTGTGGGAGGGTTGGAGGGATTGCAAAAAGCTGCGGAGGTTCAACAAAACGCAATTTTCCCCTCCCTCCTAGTACCTGCCTTTCTTCATGTAATCGGCAGCGAGGTACTGACGTTACTCAAGTCTTGGAATTTTGACACTTAACTTATGATTTTTGCAAATTGCTGTAGCCTTGCGTGCTTAAGTCTCATATCCTTTTGCTAATTTTTTTACTGCGTTAGTTACTCAAGTCTTGGAATTTTGACACTTAACTTATGATTTTTGCAAATCGCTGTAGCCTTGCGTGCTTAAGTCTCATATCCTTTTGCTAATTTTTTTACTGCGTTAGAACCTGGGCAACGCTGATTTACAACGTGGGAACCCTCAGATTTGCCCCTGATTCGCATGAACTCGGAATAGAATTTTGTGCTCTGAATTCCGCATGGATGAAACCAAAAGCGACAACTGTGGTATTTAAGCCACAAGACAATTAAGGGTATGCCGTGGTGGGGTGTTACTCGATTGCAGATTGCATTTTTAACATCAGTGCCTTCATTCCTTTTTCGGGTAGGCAAAGTATACTCGAGAGCTTTCGAACCATGAGAATTGTTTCACTTACTTGGACTAGAAGGCACTTTTGGTGGATGAACATTTCCCGGGCTGGGAAATTAAGCAACAGGATTGAAATAGTTCTGGCCTGGTTGGAGAAACAATCGGGAGAGTTCGGATTCTGTGGCATTCCTCTTCTAGGAAGATTGTCCGCAGTGTGAAATTACTGTGGCTGCAGGTTTGAAAGCGTATGCATGGAATATAAGGCTGTTAATTCATCGGGCCTGGTTGTAGCATATCGTGAGGAGGCGCTGCGATCTTTCCGCTCCGGGAACTGGAACAAAATAAATTGAAATGAACTTTTTCCCTCCTGTCTTCTCCGGTTCGTTATTTCATTTGTAGTACGTGTACTCAAGGCTGGAATTCGTTTCGAAGGGGTGGAATGCTCCTTTGATTCCAGCGTGTTTCTTTGCTCACCCACAGCGCTTACAATGTGGGGCTGCGGCGAGCATGATCAAGGCCAGAGATTCATTACTGTGCTCATATGAGCAGAGAAAAGAGAAAGTCCACGATTTATAATGTATTTAGCACGATCGCTAATGCATATCGTGGATAAGGCTACTTAATGGAACAAAGGCGAGTGAAGTTGAGTGTTTGAAGTAGTGTGCCTACTGTGAGATTATTTGGCCACTGTACTTTTTGCGTATATTTAGCGTCGGTACATGGTACTCCTAGGTTTCCGAGGTCCTCGGAACAAAGATTTATTCCGGAGATAATACGTCGCAAGTCATGTGTGTATGAGAGTGCAAGATGTTGCTGATGCAATCCGAAAAAAATTGTAGCAAAAGCGGTTTGTTCTACTACCTTTGCCAAAGCAGGTTCTGGAATGAATTGTAACAAAATATGTTTTCTTCAACGATAGTAAAACCCGAGGAGGTTTTGAAATCTGGGCCACACCCTGTAAAAGCTGAGCAATCTGGTCTTAAACAAAAGCATTTCTTTAAACTTTAAAACCTTGAGTAATCCCTCATACCATATTTCTCAGGGAATGAAAATAAATCTTGTCTGAAAATAAAAGTCTGGATGAGATTGCAGAAAACTGGAAACAAAACACTTGCTTCGACCCNACCTTGAGTAATCCCTCATACCATATTTCTCAGGGAATGAAAATAAATCTTGTCTGAAAATAAAAGTCTGGATGAGATTGCAGAAAACTGGAAACAAAACACTTGCTTCGACCCATCCTCACATCTTTATCGTCTCTTCAGCACATTTCTTATTTCGTAGGCCTTTAGGTTATGTTTTGCACGTTCTATCCCCTCCAATCCATCACTTTCTCAAGTCATCTCTCAGTCCACATATTTAAATTTGAGCTTCGTAGCAGAATACCGTGGTAAAATTCGATTCCATGGTCCCTTTCTTGCGCCAATAGAGGAGAAAGCTGCAAGTTGCCAAACTCCGGATTTGTGAAGAAGGAACCCGAGGAGAAAGCAGTGAAAGCACAAAGCTCCCCTCCCCCACCCTGAGGAACTGAGGCGAAAAAGGGCAGATTCCCATGTTGTTAACGTCCTCTCGAGCTGTGTTCCTTCAATTCTCACATAATTCTTTTAGTGAATTTTCTCCACGGTTTATCCTTTCTTTAAAAAATTTTTCTCCCTACATAGTTTCTTAGTCACGTCCTTCAATTTCAGCTTTGAATCTTACACCCTCCTCCTTTCTTTTCATATTAAAAACAGCTTTCCCAAGGCAATATTCCGCTCCTCCATCTTATTTACCAGTGTACCGGTACCAGTACCATTCTCTGCGTTGCCAACTGGCAGGTCCCGGATCGACCTGATTTACTTTACTGTTGTTATGCCCCATTCAATGCAGATATTTTCCCGGTGTAGGAGAAATTCAACCTTTCTCCTCCTCCCTCTAGGTCCTATTCTTGTTCCTTGAACCCTACCAAACCTTGCTTCAGAGAATCATATTGCTTCTGTAGAGCTGATATTATTGCCCGATCTCTTTTGAAATGTTGCAACATAGTAGATTACAGTGTGTTTCTACATCATGAGTTCCTTGCGCAACGGACCCAATCGTTACGATCGGGATAGACTGATCGAAGAAATGTCCTTTTGCCTCAGGATTTCGATCCCAGTTTCGAACTGTTTTTCCATCAGAAGTCTGTTGCCTAGCAACCTAGAATTTTACTGAGCTACAGATGCAACAATTTGATGCAAAATGGTTGTTGTCAAGGGGGACAGATGTGTTGAAGTAACGTAATCCGTTAAAAAAAATCACATCGTGCATTCATAATTATTGTAGGTTCTCACAGTCTCTACTACCATTCTGGTACTCGATCAATGCTGAATGTCTACTTGATGATGACGATGACTAAAGCATCTGGTTTAATCCATCAACTTGAGCGCAAGAAGGGACACAATATGTACATGTGCTTATGACTTTGCTCTGGCACCGGAAAAATTGAGTTTGTGCAAGACCAACGATTACATAATGCTCGCATCAAAAGGAGGTGACAGGTGACTTAGGTATTCAAAACTTGGCCCCAATTTGCTAGATTGTTAAATCGTCAAGACCCAATTGGTGCTCCAAAAGACACACCCTCATCTTGGTCCTTCCTGCCATCATTCGAAAATTCGAAAACGTGGCCGTGAACGCTTATTTACCCGGCTGAGCGGTAATTTGAAATGCCACCCTGTTTGAAATTCAACTTGAGATTCCTTTTAAGCTATTCTTTCAACGATAAAACTTTTTAATTGACACTGGTTTCTTCTCTTGAAAGGAGTTGAGTTCAGCTGGCATTTGAATAACCGCTTAACTTAATGAATATGGGTCACATGAAAACACACTCAAATTAACTTTTTCCTCGTCCGCCCA